>CABEEJ010007862.1:0-27528 GCA_901482245.1 Timema douglasi | reverse complement strand
AGAGGAGGGTAACAAAGTGTTATTCACAACAGTGTTCAACAACTGTGTGAGGAAGAGGAGGGTAACAAAGTGTTATTCACAACATTCTTCAACAACTGTGTAAGAAGAGGAGGGTAACAAAGTGATATTCACAACATTATTCAACAACTGTGTAAGAAGAGGAGGGTAACAAAGTGATATTCACAACATTATTCAACAAGTGGGTGAGGAAGAGGAGGGTAACAAAGGGTTATTCCCAACATTGTTCAACAACTGTGTGAGGAAGAGGAGGGTAACAAAGTAATATTCACAACATTATTCAACAACTGTGTGAGGAAGAGGAGGGTAACAAAGTGTTATTCACAACATTGTTCAACTACTGTGTGAGGAAGAGGAGGGTAACAAAGTGATATTCACAACAGTGTTCAACAACTGTGTAAGGAAGAGGAGGGTAACAAAGTGATATTCACAACAGTGTTCAACAACTGGGTGAGGAAGAGGAGGGTAACAAAGTGTTATTCACAACATTATTCAACAACTGTGTGAGGAAGAGGAGGGTAACAAAGTGTTATTCACAACATTGTTCAACAACTGTGTGAGGAAGATGAGAGCAATAAAGTGTTATTCACAACATTATTCAACAACTGTGTGAGGAAGAGGAGGGTAACAAAGTGTTATTCACAACATTATTATTTAACAACATTGTGATGAAAATGCCACTGATAGATGTTTGTTGTGTTATAGCCCCTAAACACGTAATAGGGACCAAGAGCACCAGGAATCATGATTACAGAGAACTCGGAATGAATTATATCCCACCTGATTTGAAGTCCTGTCTTGTATTCAGTACACATGTCATTGTTTGAAACATAACTCACACACAATATGTTGTCTGGTTCCTCCAACTAGAGACGTCACCTCCCTGCTGCTAGTGGGAAGTCCTAGTTTATTGATAGTAACAAAGTAGCACTTCACTAAATGATAAATTATTTGTAGAATACTATCTTTATTATATTTCAACCTACTTAGTTTGATACTACTCGTTCTCATGCAGTATTACCCTCTTAATTCCCGCAACTAAAGTAGGATTCTGGTACGATGAACATTTTAGGAAATATAAACTTACATTTTGACGGTCAATAATGATAGCTTCTTACAAAACTAATATAAATATTTTTATCATATTAGCTTCCCCATTTTATAAAAAAAAAAATTGTACTTATAACTTTAAGAGTTTATTTAACGTGAAGGCGTATTTAATACCCAGAAAAATAGCGTGTTCTTTCCCCGACATATATTGCTGACAAGTCACAATACATATTAATACAAATCAATATAATTCAATAATGTATTTATAGTAAAAAAGTGAGATTTTAATAACAACATTACAAAATTATTCAACTAAATTATTTGACACAGTTATAAAAACTTTCTCGTTAGTGTTTCATAGATTGGAACAATTTTTTTAATTAGAGGTTTACAGTATACTAACTTTAAGTAGGATTTCCTCACTAAAAACAGAGGCCATCATCTTATAATCACAATAAACACACTACATATAAAGAATACAAATTTTTACAAATCAGTTATTTGTATGCTATCTTCTAATTACTAACAATTGTTGGGGGAAACAAATTATGTGTCATGAATCAAAGGTTACATAGGCCTGTATTTCTTTTAATTAGATCTTAAAAATAATTTCAGAATAATTTAAAATTTTCTAAAATTTGCGAAAGTACCTTAACCGTAAACCTGTTTTTTAAAATAAATATAAAACCTTTATTATTTTTAATGTAAAATAAGCCTCATGTATTCTCATTTAAATAAAAATCGTTGGAATTAGTTCCATAAAAAATATTTAAAGATAAGCCAACAAAAGTATAATGTTAATATTTTTAAGAATATTAATTTTATAAATACTATTCATTTTGTAAAAAGCTTATCATACATCCATTTTTACAAAATCGTTATAGCCATTTTTTAAATAATACATGTATACAATGTTTTATGTATAACACTCCTTAACCAAAGCCATTTTAGAAAAACATTTGAGTTTCAAAAAATCACTCACTGTTTAATTATTCTTTGATTAAGGGATAGGATAAAAAATATATTGACTTTATTATAAACATCTACCAAATTTAAAAAAAATCCTTCAGACATTTGTGAATCTAGTACCAGGGACAGACATGAAATATAAAGATAATTTTAAAACCCACATATTTTGTTCGGGGGCATACAAAACGATGAGCTTCATCATAATATTGAGGTCAAGATTGTTCACGATTGCAATACTCTCTCTAAATCTGCGAGAAAATAAAAATTAGTCTTATAATATCTTGTAAAATTGGAAAAAAAATTCTCTGAACAGTTTAAGGTGAGAAAATAAATTGGGCTATTAAAAAAAAGGGATGGTATTGAAAAATGTTGTATGTATATAATATTAACAATAATAATAATTTGTACCCATTGCTATTTTCTCTTTATTCTACAAATAGTAGATTTTACTTTTGTCTCATTGTTATCTTGTGAATAAAAAACGTTCTAATATCAAATCCATTATATGACTTACAACTCAAAACTGGATTTACGGGCAAAACAAGTGAATATTTAAAATAGAAATTCAACCCAACATGCCACCGATGGCATATTGTGTTGGTAAGGAAGGCGATAAATTACATGTCTATTTCTAATAGGAACCAAGCGAAGCATCAGAGCCGGGAGTAGAAACAATAACATTTGGAAAACATAATAATAGTAAACTTAATCACAGGAGGGCCATAAAATATGTAAAGACACAGAAGAAGGGCGATAATACGAGGAATATAAAGAGAACGTGATGAAGAATGAATGGCAACTATATATCATTGCAGTGGAAACACAAAGTACTGTTAACAATACAAAAATAAACGAGTCCTAAAGGAGGTGTTAATGGCCATCGTAAATGAAAATGGCATTTCTTCAATACAAGTGGCGCCTGCGCCGTTCTTAGCCGGTGATAGGTTACGTCACGATGGAGGCATGGCTGAGCGACTACTGGGGTAGAGCGAATACAAACGTGTATATATTATATAGTAATATATATATATATTAGAGTACATACAATACTAGGTGTATATATATTTATGTAGATAGATAGAAGAGCGAGTATACAAACGTGTTATATATATATATATATATATATATATTTTCTATTTCATTTATAGAAATATATATATTTCTTTAAATGCAATAAAATATACATACATACAAAACTATATATATATATATAAATGCAATGGAATATATACCTACAAAATTGTATATATATATATATATATACAATCTATGACATCTTACTCTGTGTTCTAAATTTCACGCGTCGGGAATTATTATACATATAGCTATATATATAATATAGTTTTGTATGTATATATTCTATTGTATTTATAGAAATTAATAAAATGCATAATAGTACTTAAATAATTATCCCTATCCATTAATTGAAGTTCCAGTATTATGTTTATAGTAAATATTGAACTATATAAAATACAGCTATCAAAATGGTTAATTTTTCCTTAATATATATATATATATATATTCACGCGAATAAAAAACTATATATATATAAATATATATATTTTTTAAGGAAAAATTGACAATTTTGATGGCTGTCTTTTATATAGTTCAAGATTTAACGTAAACATAATACTTGAATTTCAATTTATAGCTAGCAATACATATTTAATTACTATTATGCATTTAATTAATTTATATAAATGCAAAATATTTTTTAAATATTTATTTAAATAGCACAGAAAGAAAAAGTACCCTCTATTTTAAAAATGAACTATTTATTTCCGCCTGACACTTTTAAGGATGTCATTTACAATGGCTTATAACTTATAGGAATGGCCATGCTGAAGCTTCTAAATCAACAAAACAATCTAAAGTTATTTAGTAATGCTAAATTTTAACTCTGTCAAATATTGACATTTGTTTAAGGAAGGCTAGAACTATATTTCTAACCAGAAGTGAAACATTTCACTTGAAATATATTTTAGTAAACACAATTATTTTAAATTTTAATAATATTTAAGAATACAATAGCCAAAGCTAATATATTTGTTTTAGCAAAGTTAAATCCATTTAGATATCATTCTGAAAATGAAAAAAATACACCTGAACACGGGAATCGAACCTGGGACTGGCTTAGTACGCCAATGCTCTAACCACTGAGCTATCCAGGAGTCGTCCCGTGTCCAGGGTAATTCTTCACTCATATTTTAAGGCGGAGTCTGTGATGGACGTGAGGAAATCGTCGGCTACAAATGTGTGATTTATTAAGATCCCGAGCTATCAAATAACACAGCCACCCTCGACTCGGTAGTTGGCTTTTTGATGCCACTTGTACAATTATATTAATTGTGAATATGAGTGAAGAGTGACCCTGGGCACGGAACGATTCCTGGATAGCTCAGTGGCTAGAATATTGGCGGACTAAGCCAAAGCTCCCGGGTTTGATTCCCGTGTCCCAGTTTCAATTTTCAGACTTTAAATGATATTTTTTCTTAAATTGTAAAGTTCTAAATGAACGGTTTTTAATCCTAAAGGAACATACTTTTAATCTTCAATATTATTTTAAAATATACCTTTATCTTCAAATAAATAATTATTTAGCTAAAGATATTTCTGGCTTTCCCTGCTCTCCTCAAGTAAATGTATCCTGTTTACTTTCTCATATAAATCACGTAGGCCTATCGTGTTTTATTCTGTCTCAAGATTATGATGGATGTTGATGATTTATGTGCCCCGAACTCCAAAAAGTGGAGTTTAATGTTCTGTCTGTCTTTATTTATGTATATCTGTATTTATTTCAAATTGCCTGTTTTTGTACCTGGGCCACAAACTTTATCAGATCATCAGCCTTACGCTCCTGGAGGCAGGTTGAGTCCATCAACACTGGAGTTTGCTAGTGTCAATGCTCCGTGATAACAGCACTTCCAGGTGTGAATTAGTTAAACGCTTCTCTTTAACATATTCGTCACAAAGGCGCCATTCTAATAGTAATGTGCAGTCTGCGCAGGCTCTTTGTGAGGTAAGATTATGTGAAGATGGGGTTGCTACCTGAACCTAGCTTTCTGGAAGCTGCCCGGTTGACTCGAGATGGATCTTTATGTTATCTATGGATAAACCATATTTAAAATTAGCTTTCTATTTTCTTTTTTAATGGCTCTTGATGGTACCTAACTCAAAATCTCCCAAGGAACGCGGTCATGTTAACCTGGAGGCTCTGGGTATGGTGTATATCTTGTCTGTGATCTGGAACTAACTTTTAAACCTCAATTCAATAATCAGATTCTAAAAAAATATACTCTTTTAATAATTGGTTTAGTTTATTCTTTTTTTAATATTATAATAATACTAAATGTGAAAATAAAAAATGCTAATGTTTATAAGATTAACCAATTTAATATAGTTATCAATCTTGTATTCTAGTTAATTACTCATGTGAGTAGATTATCTCTTGATAAAATAAAAATACACATCAAGCCAAAAAAGTGTTGTAATAAATGTAACAGTTTCCTAAACGGATCCAAGAACAGCATACAAAAATAAATATTTAACAAATAATATTTAAATAAAATAAAGTAATTCATGAAAATAAAATTAAACTGAATGTAAACTTCCTGCTTGCCCAAACGATAAAGAAGACTAGTTTATACAAAGAACAAAACAAAACAAACAGAAATAGTAATAAAAGCAAGTAAACTAGAGACAATAGCAAATGAACAGAGTAATAAAAAAGTAGAGATTTATTTGAACAAGGTTCGTATACTATCACCAGTCCATTTCTACATTGTTGTATCAGTACATAAGTGCCAGATACAATATAGGAGAATCGAGTAAAGTACTCACTCCAAGTAATCTGAATAAACAATGTCCTAAGAAACATTTTTATATTAACAAATGGGGCAAATATTTAAATGTACTACGCTTTATTACTTGCAGTTCAAAGAACACATTTAATTTTGAGATAAGTTTGAACAAGCCATGGTTAGGCTCCTTAGGCCGTTGTTGCTTCAAATAGCTTCCCGACATAGAACTGGGCATTGTAAACACTAGAAGAATTAATTAAAATCTCCTGGACTGTGGTCTTGTCTCAGCTCATTAGCTCGGGATAAGAAATATTGTCTGTTTGGTGCTGTTCGCTTTTCGGTACGAATCTTCTCGACAAATTGTGTGCTTGTTTGGAATAAACAAAAGACCTGAGATTAAAATACAATTATTCACAGTAATCTTATATAAATTATATCTTTATATATAAATTAGTCGAAACAAATTAGTCTTGTTGAAATTCTATTGTGTTAATATTATAATGTAGAAGAAACATTATGTAAACATCCAAATTGAACTCTGTAACGTTTAAAAGAGCTAGCCTGATATATTCATGTTCGTACCCCACCATTAGGGTGACATTTGATATAACGATTGAATTGGGTCCAAGTTTGCTGTTATGTATTATAATGATTAAAAAGGGATGATGTCTTGTTTTATAAATTAAAATTTCTAGTGTTTTATAGTTATTTTAATTTTAAGTAGATAAACAGTTTTTTGCTAGATATTTCACACGTTGTAGATTTTAATAAAAACCCAACTATTACGTTATATGCGTGATAATTCCCGACACGTGAGATTTAGAACACAGATAAAGATGTCATAGACTCCACCTACACGGCTCCTCGTCAGGAAGTAAAGTGAAGAGATACGTACCCTGAAGGGGTAAATCTAGCGACATTTCCTTCTCGAAGCTTCCTAAAAGAAAAAAAGGTGTGGTCATCCAGGTGCGTTTCTGTCCACAAAACTGCATTATCTTTTTTAAACAGAGATGTAGAAGGATGTCGCCATACCTTGCAACTTAACAACTTAACACAAATAAATCTTACTACCCGCTCTCAGTTAAAATATCGTAATTTTGAATCAAGATGTGAATAATAAATTATTGAGATATATTCTACTAAAATATACAAATGTATAGGTCATAAAATATGTAGAGGTTGAAGAAAAGATAGTGTTCTCTGTCCTAGATTATGTTCATAATAGGTTTCTACCTGTATGATGGTTCGAAAATCATATATTTAGGTTATAGATTGCCAACACTTGTAAAATATCACTGTTTTGATATAAATGTTAAGTTTTTTTTAATTATATGTTATATTTCATATTTTAAATAAAGTAAACTTATTTTTTCTCATACTATTTCATTACTTTTAAAAACATAATTTTTTCCCAACCCGAAACAATATTTCAAACATAGTTAAAATTACTAATTATTCATCTTGGTATGTTATCTATGGTGTGTAATATAGTGCATACATTAATACCTTTTAATACAACCATCGTATTTACTTGGAAAAGAGAAAATACTTGTATTTTTTTTTATAAATAATACATTATTTTATGATTATTTTATCGTATTTTGAAATATTTAACTGAATAAAATATTTGTTATCCACTGCGTGGGTGCATCAATGTAAATATTTTTTTCCCCCGTCATGTTCAATCACATGGTTTAAGTTAATCGGTTGCCATTTTGAAGCTATATTCGTTAGACCTTTTGTGAAAGTTCTGTAAATAATATATTTTTCAGTGAATTAACACTATAGATAAGCTTTTTGCCCGACCTCAAATAAATATTAAAAAATCAGACTAAACTACTGTGGTTAACTATCACATTCATACATTACTATGTTTTCACTACAGGTGTCAACAGTGAATGATGTCAGCTGTTGTCGTGAGGATGTATTAGGGACGATATCGATTAACCTTTTTAGCTGTCATCCAAGTTAACAAGGTCGTGAATGTATTATATATTGAACATATTGTTACATTCATCAATTTCCTTCTGTCTTCCCACAAGTACAGACTAAAATGTTATCCAACTGGATTGGTGTTCTAAGATGGATATTCTTGCATGAATCAATAGTCTTTGATATGTACACTCAGAAAAGGTTAGGTGCTATTTTTTTATTTTACCATTATTACGGTATTTTCCAAGATGGCGTCCAAAATGGCCACCACATGGTAAATTCCTCTGTTTTTTATGCATATTAATGATTATGTATATATATCTATATCGAAATTTAATAATATGTCAATCTTTTGTGCTCCCATGAAAATAGTATATCCATAAGTGAAATAAATTCTGAAAGTAGAAATATAATAGAGATCACGTTTAATTTGATTACCATGCAGAACCAATAAAAGCAAGTCTGATATGTTAATTTTGTCTGCATTTATTCCTTGATCCACAAAACATACAAATTGATATACTGATCATTTATATGCATAAAAAAACAAATGAATTTACTAAACGGTGACCATTTTGGACGCCATGTTGGAAAATACCAAAATAACGTTGAAAAAAAAATGGCACCTAGCGTTTCTGATTGTACCTATCAAACACTAGTGATTCATGGGAAAATATCAATCTTAGTACACCAATCCAGCTGGACCTAGATGTTCTACATCTCCAACTGTACGGTAAATGTTTTATGCAAGACATAATATTCTCCACCACTGTCTGGCTAGGCCTGTTGTAACTTCAAACTATAATATAACTAAGATATATGTATTCAATAAACAACTCAGACAACTTTGAATATAAGCGCCCATTTTGGTGGCCGTATGGTCTGAGGCGCTACTCACGCAGTAGATTATAAGTTACTCCCAAACACCAAGCGACCGAGGTTCGAATCTCGGTCAGCTGTATCGAAGGTTTAAAAAAAATTGTTTTCCATTGTCTCTATCTCCATGCAAATGCAGGTACACTTACTCTGGATATAACATTTCTAATCCTTAAACCATTAGCATAATTAGTACAATAGTATAACCCGACGCAGTACTAAAGAAAAAGAGCAAATGTGAATCTGAATACTAGAGAATTTACTAGTGCACACTCGCATTTTATTTGCAGGATTTGTGACCCATCCTTTGAAAAATATTACAAAACGTAGTTGTTTTTTAATAATTCCATATTATGTCCAATATAAATATCAATCAAATTACCTGCTTTCCTCAGCTTGATATGCGAGGGATTCAGTATGGGTAAAGATATATTCTGACGAGGACAAAGATATGTTCTGATGAGGACAAAGATATGTTCTGATAAGGACAAAGATATGTTCTGAAAAGGACAAAGATATGTTCTGAAAAGGACAAGGATAAGTTCTGAAAAGGACAAATATATGTTCTGATAAGGACAAATATATGTTCTGAAAAGGACAAAGATATGTTCTGGAGAGGGCAAAGATATGTTCTGATGAGGGAAATGTGTGATTGTTGTTTGAGACTGGTTAATGAGGGAAAGTCAAAATAAAAATTAATCTAGGTGGATCCATGGAAGTCAATTCGTACGTATACAGTCCTTTATTATATCCTATATATTATATCTTAAAATTAATCAAAATAATTTTAGAAACTACACTCGAATGAAGTTGATACTTCTTAGCTATGCAATTTACAAGGATATAAATTAGAAAAATATTACTACTCTTGAGGAAATTTATATCCATCCAGAAGTTTCTTCCCATAACCTATCAATAATATTCATGTTATTTTTAGCACTTTATATTCCTATCCATTTGAGTCATACCTCCATACTCATTCTGCAGAGTTTCAATATTAATACATACAGCATAACATCAATTATATAGGAAAGCCAGTGTTATAATAAGTCACCATTTTGCTTCTTCGCTCTGAGCAAACTGGAAATTACTTGTTCGGATGTATTACGGGCTCTTGCTATTACACGCTCAGACAACATACCTTATTTTCCAAGAAAACTTGAGATATTTTCAGTTAAATAAATTGGTAATTAAATACTTGTGGCAACCACTGCAAAATAGTCAGTAAAGTAGCAACCTAAAATGTATTCAGGTAATTATATTCATAATTTGTTAATACCCAATGTAATAAAAAATCAGAAGAGGATTTATTTTGTGTTCCTAAATATATTTTGGTGTAATTTATTAATTTCTAGAAGACCTTTAGAGGTTTTTCAATAACTTCAAACAGGAGTTTTTAATTTAACATTAACACTAAAAAGTATGGAATCCAAATAAATAATCTAAAGAATATTTGAACTTATATTAGTAATAAAAGGGTTTATCTTGAACTCAAATGAAAAAAACGCAACCAACGCAACCCAACCACGCCAACCAACCAATCATATAACCAGTGCTATCTCAATAAATGCTATTATGTTACTATGAAAGGCTGGTTAATGACCATCCTTAAACAATATCCATGACCACTAATTATTCATAGCATGGTACTAACGATGGTAATAACATTTATAATGATCATGACAAGTAACGGTTAATATTGGCTGAGTGTTTGCTCACAAACCCTATATCTTGTCCTAGCTTATTATGTTACAGTAAGAGAAACTCACCCTATGTTTAAAGATAGGTTATTTGGAGAGGGTGGTTATAACATTAATATTGTATCGAGCAGTAAATAAGATGAAAATAATGAAGAAAGGATCGACTTCGTTATACATAGCCAAGTAACATTGATGTCAAAGAAAATGAAGGCGAACGGGATAATCCTTGAAGATGTTATTAACGTGATCCGAGCTTCTTTCCTCGTTATGAACGCCTGCCATGGTCCAGGGGGAAGGGGAAGAATCAAATAAACTTAATTATCGAAGCACAAAGAGAATATAAGTTTCTATCTCAATGTAATTTTCATTGGTAATACTAAATTACCGGAACCCCGTATATTTATATGGTGGTGAAAACTGGTTTCTATTCAGCATCGATATAATCAAGACTACTATAATCCAACTTTGCGTCTTTCTGTGGCACGTAATAATTGGAGGAAGAGGTAGCAAAACCAATTATTCTATTTTGTTTAAGTTTAATGACTTATTACCTAGCCTTGTCACATTTATTTGAGGGAGATCTCCTAGTTTGCATTTCAAGTTTAAGGTTAAATATAATTTTGAAAGATATAAAGCCACTGTATGCTTCTAGTAAGAGATTTATTTATGATTTATCAGAACATTTATTATTAAAATGTGGGAACTTTAAACTTTATATGTATTTGTAACCAGACCACTTATTTTGGATTACTAATTATCTTCTAATTAGGATGTACGTGCTAATATATTTTATTTTTAAAACCTGTATTTAATCCATCGGTAGCCTACTACCAACTATCACCTACTTATTACTATTATTTTGTAATAAATTAACATATTCACAACAGGATAAATTAATTTTTTTTTTTTAATATTTACATTGGATATTTTAATTCGCGATCTACTACCCTTTAGGACTCTACGCACTTAATGATAATAATCATGTAGGAAAGAGAAAATAAGAATATATGTGAAATGTATCTCAATTTTAGGGAAGGGCGTGTGGAAATACATTTATAAAAGTAGAACCCATTCACTAACTGACTAAATTACTCATCATCAATTTCCCCAAACCCTGAGACTGGAAACTGGAAATTTTGCGTGAAGATTTTTGAATGCCTTAGGCTAAAATTAAGACGCAGACCTTTAAGAGGTGAAAAGGGTGTGGTTAATATTTTGAAAATTTTTGATATATTTTGAACCAGTGAACAAAGACCCGTATAATTATAAATGAAGATTCTTTCCTAGAATTGGGTGAGAAATTGTGAGGGTTTGTAAAGTTTCATCATCTTAGAGGGTGGAGAGGGGTAGAAATGTGTGAGATTAACTCCCTCACTGATCACCGTATTTACCCAAACTCTGAACCTGGAAACTTGAAATATTACTTGGCAAGATGGTTAAGGTATTGCTCCATACAACAACAAAAAATATAAAACTGGGAAGTTTCAAAAAGGGGTTCTTGGAAATAAAGATAAAAAAACATAATTAGAAAAAAAAATCATATGAGGTAGAAAATGAAAATTTGGCAGACAGATTAAGAAACAATTTTATCTAATTATGAATTTCTAAGAACGAATTGGAGAAGGGGGTTTGAGGGAGGATACTAAATTTTAAAAACTTATAGTAACCACTTAAATTACGATGTGGTATAAAACTTAAATTAGGTATGTAAGTAAAAATATCACCCCAAATAAAATAAATATTAACAGTTAAAAGTGCTAAATTTTTAACTGGGACTTTGTGGGAAACGTAGAGAGTGGGAAGGGGTTAGAGAGTGGTATGATAATAAATATAAAAAAATACTTTTCGTTGTGGTAAAGGATTGAAAATTATCAGACGCGTGTAAGAACCATTTTAAACAACCAGTAAGGTCTGATCCTCAAATTTGAAAATGGAATAGCAGGAAATAGAGAGTGAGGTTCCCCTGAGGCTTCAAAAAACTGATATAAACAACATATTTTGGTGATAATATAAAATATAGGTTCAGTATGTAGACCTAAGTTAAAAAAAAAACTCCCTGAGAACCGAATAACGTCTGAACATATCGTGTTTCAAAAATTGAAGTCCGGCTAATGGAAGCTCTCAGAATTGATAAAATTAATAAATAACAATACATCTTACCCGCCTTGGTGGTATAGTTAGCTAACGCACTAGTTTAGTGTTGAGCTAGACTGCCAAGGACGGGGAAATCTAGGTTATAATTTCTCCTGGGTAAACTGGATGGTTTTTCATAAATTGTTTTCCATTTACCTCCACGAAAATACGGGTTCATTGCCTCTATGTTCAACCTTCCCAATTCCTAACCCATTAACGTATAGCCCAAACGGGTAGTACGACGTCGTTCGAGTTATTATTAGTATTATTATTAACAATACATTTATATATGTTTTAAAATCTAAATTTGGCGAGCACGTAAATAAAACATTTAAGCTAATAAAGTATATCTTAAGATTTCAAAATTAGAATGTGGTAACTGAAAATAATTATGTAGTTTGTAGTTTAAAATATTTTCAAAATTATTATAATTTTTTTTATCATTGGATAAAATTTAAGCTTTCCGAGTTTTTAAAGTGACTTCCTTCTATAAAAATAAAAGATGGAAAGCTTAGAATTTAAAAATATAGAGCTGGAAATTGCTAATAGAAAAATAACTTCTCAGTATGGGAGTAAGCTTGAATTTTATATAGACAGACGGAACAAATCTAAAAATAAACTAACACAAAAGCTAGAAATTACCTTAAATGGGATTCATTAGCGTTGCAATATCAAAGATAAACGTCTATAAGAATAAATTAGTGGCTATCTCACTGTGACATAACAGTTAAAATAGACCAATCCTGTGGACGTAGCTTGGTGAACCATTATTTATTTTCAAAAACGTTTATGCTTATTAATCGACATGTCTTATTTATTCATAGTATTTTTTCCATCATAATTATGGAACAATGTATATTAGTTCATTATACTTTTAGTATCGTTGCTAAGTAATAATTGTATTGATAATGAATTGCGTTTGTTTGTGTACCCTGTTTGTGGACAAGGTAATAGTCGGTTTCAAATATGTGATTTATTTAAATTTATTAATAACCATGATTGGTTTCTGATTTACATAGTTAGCTCAGGACTATACAACGAAGAACTATCAAAAAGTGGTCAGTATTTAATGTTCTAATTTGGTGTAATTTTGGTGCTGCTTAGCTGTGCGAAGAACGGGTCAAAACGGTACTTATTTAATAAAAGGTACCCTTAGTACACCATTACCTCCCCACCACCAGAATTACAAAATAAATTATCTTGAAATTTTAATCAGCTTGTCAAAAGTTATGGGTTTTAAAAGATTTTATAGATAATTAAATAAAAAAGGGATAAGCATTAGTAGGTCAGTTAAAACATAAACAATATTTCCCCTGACTGATATTGTTTTTTTTTCCTAGTAATAAATTGAAAAATTGGAATAATTAATTTTAATAATGGAAATAATAATAATAATAATAATGCATGCTTATTAATCAAATAGCAACATGAAGCAATAAAAAGAATCCCATAGAAAATTAATAAAAGAAGTGAAACCATATATATCTAAAATGTTAAAAATTACAGTACTATTTTTGTAAGGCACTTTAGGTAGCCCTATATTTATGATAATAATAATCAATATATAATAATTTTCTTTAGGAGATTATATTATTATATAGTAGCCAATAAGAGGTTGTGTTGTTTTACTAAGCATGATTGATTAATTTTTAAACCAATGAAAGTATGAAATAACATAGGTCTACTATTATGTAGCTTACTAAATCCTGAGTAGTTTCGCAGAGGATACCCCTTTTTAAATAGTAATTATGAAAATACGTAATAAAAAGAACATAAATTTTTCCTTTTATAGCTTAAACCCTCTCACGTTGTTCCCAAATGGAAGCAAAGTAAGTAACATTAATCTTTCATTCGTTTCATTTTCATAGAGTACATAAAATTGCGTGTAGCTGGGAAATACTATTAGAAGTAATACTCTTAAGGAACCAAACATATTTAATCATCATTAAGGGGTTCACCACAATAACCGTTTAAGTGCCGTGTAATATTTCGATCAAATGAATATAATAAATACGTTTGTTTCTATGCGTATTTGAAAGTTTGGATTTCATCTATTTATTGTAAATATAAAAACCTTTTCCATTAATTAAGATATTTTAAAGTAATTATTTTATATTTGTAAACGGTCAAGTAGCAATACATCTCCGTGGGTGGCTGAGACCTTATAGATAATAAAATACAGAACACTAATTAATTATTATTACTATTATTATCACCACGTCTTACTACCCGTTCGGGTTATACGCACTTACGCTAATGTGTAATGGTAGGCTGATTGTGAGATGAAATGGAGGACCTACAGTTTAACGTGGAATCCGAACCACGGTGGAGGCCTGGCATGCCACACATTCACAAGATGTCTTGTCAGAGGTGAAGGAAGGGTTTGGTAATCAGATAAATCTGTGCCGGGACCTAGGATTGAACCCCGGCCGCCAGCATAGAAGTCTAACACCCCTAGACCGCCCGGTCACCACTAATTAATTGATCATAAACTATTTTGTATCATATAAAACACTTCCCAGATACACATTCTGTATAAAAATTTAAGAAACATTTTCTAAATATTTAGATTTTAGAAAATTCTTCAGTAAAGTACAATTAAGCTATTTTTTTCCTTATACTGTTAACCGTCACGTAAAACTCTCCACAGATATTCATTTTAAAATAAGTTGTTAAAAATCTTTCCAAAATTTGAAATAAAAAAAAAATTCAATCATCTGTAAACTATTCTTGAAGTAAAAAAAAATCGTATTAATATAAATATCTAAATACCTGCCTAGAAATATGAGAGATGAAAGGAACACAGAATGAATGCTGGTTAGATTATTGGTAGAGTTTTGGACGGCTAAGTTTAGGGTCGCGGGTTAATTCCTGTGCCCAGGTGTCATTTTTAAAAATGGACTAATATCTAAATATACCGTTTAATTTGAACTCATAAAATATTTTCAGCTGTAGATCCAGTGAGGTAACCAGTTTCATTTCAAGACGCATATTATAAATAATATTTTCACTATTTAAACTAAAATAATTATATTTAATTACCTTTATATTACGGAAAAAAAATTAAAGATATAAAACCATAAGATTAAACCTCTATTAATCCCCAGGTGTTGCATCGGTTCTTGTACAGCATTCTTAAAAAAATCCCCTTTAGAAAAGATTTTGAATTTGATATAATTAAATGTATCAAAGTATAATATCCACCAATTCTATATTTCTACAATTCCCCCTCCCCCCAAACCCTCTCCCCCCAAAATAACTTATCAGGCCGCATTTTATATTGGTTCATCAAAAGATTAGCGGGCCGCACAAAATAGTGGATACCGCAAGCCACAAGTTTGACACGCCTGAATTAGCACTTATATTAGTTTCCCAACACCAACAAATAAATAGTAAATTTCTAAGTACGATTTTAACAAAACGAACCCTATCCGAAAAATATAAAAGCTACTAGGTCTAATTTCACGTATTCATACGTCAGTTGATATGATCTGTAGCTGTCAATTTTTATATTTATTATCAATACCCGTAAATTAGTACTAGCAATATAATTAAATGTCACAAATATATGCCGCAAAAAAGTATGTAAATATTTTCGGAACGGTCCTTTCTATGAAAATTGTAGAATAGGTTCACTGCTACTGCCATAAAGTTTGGGAAA
Organism: Timema douglasi; assembly: GCA_901482245.1. Classification (NCBI taxonomy): domain Eukaryota; kingdom Metazoa; phylum Arthropoda; class Insecta; order Phasmatodea; family Timematidae; genus Timema; species Timema douglasi. Next base: position 11,389 of record CABEEJ010007862.1, on the reverse strand, counting down.
AATAAGCAGAAAATAATATGTGTATGTCAAAGGGAAACATTGATCAACGTGTTTAGTAAAAAAAACTACTAATAGGAATAGAAAAGATTAAATGACATAAAAAGAACAAAGTAAATGTCCGGTAATATGATAATGTATGATAATGTGGGGAATGAGAGCATGTGAAATAACAGGATAGAGGAAGCGAGAACAACTGGACAAAATATGTTAGACGTGACTATCACAACACAAATGTAAAACACAGAGGATTAAAAACCATAGAGTGTTATAATGTTATGTATATGTGTTGTTTTTTGTTGCTGCCGTGAAAAGGATATATCCGGGTATAGACCACGAAATAACGTTTACACTTTGACGTAAAGTCTACCGAGGGTAAAAATGGTTCGTCTCACTTGTGACGCTAATAGGCAGGAATAGTGTTGCGCGAGTAAACAATTTCACCCTTCATGTTTACACGGGGACACAAACCTATTAACATAATTTATACCACACGACGGTGGTTATTATTAAACGAAACTTGCAAAGAAGGATTACATTCCACACGTTTGGCTACATGTTCGTTTGAATTTATATCAGGAGGTATGTTTTATTTAAAATACGGATTTTTATTTTCTCTTAACACCTCAGAGAGAAAGTATTGAAATCACAAAAAAAAAGTCGGACACAAAATTTTGATAAATATTGACTTTTCATGACCCCATGAAACCGAAATAGTGGTTTTCGAAATGTCGTTTGTCTGTTTGTCTGTTCCTTGGGTTAGAGCCTAAACTATTTACCGATTGGGCTAAAACATGGTATATGGGCTTTTCATTAAGTCTCCACGAGGGTTATTTTGAATTAAATATCCAACCCTAAAATTAAGGGTAGTTTACTGAAGGACTAAAACAGAAAAAATCAATTTTCTTTCAATTCGATTTGACGATTTAGATTTATATATATACTGTCTATTGTTATTAACAAGTTGGAAATTCTAATTTTTTTCATGAAAATGACTTTAATAATACTTTACATGAGGGAAATTTTCTACTTTTCTTCGTTTCTCCCCAACAATGTTGGTACTATTAAAGATGAAAATCTTTTATTTAAAAAATATGTTTATAAAATCAATGAAAAAATATAGTTTTAATGTAATTTCATAAATTATTTAAATTTAGTGTGTTTCACTTAGCAAAATAGGGTATATCTTTTATTAATATTAACCTTAAATATAATTCTAGTCTTTAGTAGAATTTAAAAACGGTTTTGTTAGTAACAAACCACAGTAGTTCTTAATTTTTATACTAATTATAACATGAATAAACAAAAAACTACTCATTTATAGTAAACTACAAAAATTGATTTATACTAATGAACATGTAAGCAGTTTTCCTTTCACTTTAGGCAATTCAATTGTATTTCTAAAATATTACTAACATTCAAAATTGATTCTAAAATATTACTAAAATTTAATAGTGATTCTATAATACTAAAATTTAAAATTAATTATAAAATACTATTGAATGTCAATTTTGATTCTAAAATACTACGAAAATGCGATAGTAGTTCTAAAATAATACCAAAATTCAATGGTGATTATAAAATATTACTATAATTCAATAATGATTCATTAATACCACTAAAATTTAAAAGTAATTCTAAAATACTACTAAAATTCAATAGTCATTCTAAAATACTATTGAATATCAATATTTATTCTAAAATACTACTAAAATTGTATAGAAATTATAAAATACTGCTAAAATGTAATAGTAATTATTATAAAATACTATTGAATGTCAATAATTCAACAAAAAAACTACTAGAATTCAATAGTATATGGATATTACAGAAATTCAGTATTAACTCTAAAATACTACGAAAATGTAACAGTTATTCTAAAATACTACGAAAATGCAATATTGATTATAAAATACTACGAAAATTCAGTTATAAATATAAAATACTACTAAAATTTAATAGTAATTTTTAAATACTACTAAAATGCAGTAATAATCTAAAATACTATTAAAATTCATTATGAATTCTGAATTAATATTCAAACTCAATTTCAAAAATATATAGGTTTTTTGTAGTTCATTTTCATAAGGGAATATATATCTGTGTGTGCATTCAGATATTTGATATTTTTTAAAATATATTTTTAATAAGTGCGTTTTCCTAACTGTTCGAGATTTACGAATGTATGATAATAACTCTAATGACTTGTGGATGTGGAAGGAAGCATTTTTTAGGCAATCTAACTTTATTTGCGTGGAAAACCATTAAGGAAAAACATCCTCAGTAGAACAAACCGGAATTCAGTCCAATATGAAAGTGACACCTTAGACAGTTCGGCCACTAAATCGGGTCTTTGAGAATTAAGTTGATTGTTGTGTTCTTTGGTGGACAGAGATGTTCCTTTTTACTTTCTTGCTATCTTACAGGTAGTAGAGAAAGTATTGTGATCGTCGAAAATAATGAAGTCTAAATTTTGATGGATGTTAACGTTTTTTGACTCTCCGAATCCGAAAAAGTGGTCTTCTCAATTCCGTCTGTCTGTCCATCTGTCTGTCAGTCTGTAACTCAAGCTATGCTAGGACTTTGTAGCTAGGGTTTTCATAGGGTTACCCCAAGGAAATTTTGGAATTGGTTATCCAACTCTAAAATTAAGGGTAGCTTCCTTAAGGGCAAAAAGAAAAAAGTAGATTTTATCAAAATCGGCTTTAAAGTTCTTAATTAAATCTCATGTCTAATGTTTGATCACTAATACAAACCAAATGGCTACTCTCTATTTTTCGTCAAACTAACTTTAAGGGTTTTGGTCTGATGCGTAAATTCTATTTTTTAATTATATCACCGTAAGTCTTTGAAATATGAAATGATTTATCATCGCATACATGTAAATCTATTAATAATAAACATCTTTTACTTGAAATATATGTTTATAAAACCAATGGTTTTCAAGCTGTACGATAATATATATATATATATATATATATATTTATATTAACTTTTACAACATTTTAAAACAAAGTATTGCGACAGTCAAAAAACTATAACCCGAGATGTTGATGAATGTCGACGTTTGATGACCCCCCAAACCCTAATGGTTGTTCTTGCAACGCCGCCTATCTGTTTTTTTGTCCAACCCTAACATTAGTAGCGGTTTTATAAAGGGTGAACAGCGAAAATTCAATTTTCTCAAAATTGTTTATAACGATTTTTATTAAGATTATAAACAAAATAACTTTCTTAATTTTCACATGAAAATGACATTTAGTGTTTTTTACTGAAGCAAAATTTCTATATCTTCACAACTATTTGATATACTAAATAACTTAGCTCTGTAAAATTTTAGTACTGTTTAAAATAAATAAATTTTATAAAAAATATTTAAAAAAAAACCAATAGTTTCTTAGACATTGGAAAATATATTAATACAATTTTGTGAGCTTTAGTTGTTAAGAGATACTACTTAATTTTAAACGCAATAATTCTCTACTGCCATAGAGTAAGCAAATAAAGTAAGTCTCTCAAGAAGTTGATGTTTTCCCTTTTACCTCTTAGGAAAAATATTAGCCCAATACAGGGGCGAGCCCAGGATTTTCTAGAGGGGGTGGGGACGTTGGTGCTCTCATCGGTATCAGGTCGGGGAGGGGTCACCTCAAGAAATTTAAGAGTAAATCTTTAAATAATTTTTCAGTGTAGCGCTAAACTTGAGAATAATCCTCTAATGAAGGGTATAAATCGAAATTTGCAATTAGTATTGAAATATATTAAAAACAAATAATAACATAAACAAATAGTGATTTAGGAGGGAAATAAATTTTAACATTATAACAACTATTATACATTTTTTATTTTTTTTAACTATTCGGTTAATCAAACAAAATAGATACTATTCATATTTTGACCAATCTAACTTTAACTCCCCTCTGTATATCTAGTTATTTCTTATTCTAGATCAAAATGTCACCACTAAGCCATACTAACATGTTATGTGTGTGGTATTATTCAAATATTTTGTTTAAAGCATACTATTTATAAATAAATTATTTTAAAGATCTCTATTTATAATTAATAATTGAAATGGTAATAATAAAAATGATAAAATAAATTTAAACCTAAACAATGTTTGTGCATCAAGGTGAGAGGCACGTAATTTATATTTGGGTAATTTCTTTATTGGTTATTTTCATAATTTTAATACTTAATGTGGTCGTCTTAAGGACCTATCTATAATAATTACCGTATATTAATCATTTAATAATACTACAAGTAACAATTTAGAAACATGAAATCTGGTTAGTTAGATAGTATTACGTGACAATAAAACTAGTTGTGACTTTAATTTTTATTTAATTGGTTTAATTTCTTGAAGGGAAGCACTCGCCCAACCCCCATCCTGGATCCATCCCTAGTATAGCATTGATCTATCTCTTTTATTTTATTTCTATTTTATTGGTCAAAATTTATAAAAGAGAAATTTAATAGCAATTCGATAACCATAAGAAATGCATCCCCTAGTAAAATGCCGAAAATTTTAACCAGAAATTAAAATTTTAATACGAAGTGTTGACCCTTTTGGAAATAATATCGATATTTTTTATTGGTCCAAATATACAATTTTAAGACGTTAATACTTTAAAAATAAAATTATAAAATTTAAAACCATGAATTGAAATGTTGTAATATGTAGAGCTTAATTTGTTTTAGTTTTCGCTAGTGTATATTATATTACAAATTTTTAATAAATATCTCCATTTTTAAACAATAGAGCGAGAAAGTCCGTGCGGAGTTCCGTACCATTTATTTCTTAATATCGCTGTAAAAGTGTATATTATTTCATTTATGCTATTTTGTGGAATAAAATGGTCTTTTACCCCATTCTCGACCACTTCAAAAGATAATTATTGTGATTGAATAAAGAAAAAACGAACTCAAGATTTTGATAGTTAATGTTGAAGTTTCGTGACCCCCTGAAACTTAAAAAGTAATTTTCACGAGCTCGTCTGTCTCTTTGTCTGTCTCCCATCCCAGATCCGAGACAATTTTATTGATCAGGCTCAAATTTGGTATCTAGGGTTTCCGTAAAGCTTCCCCTTAAATTAAGGTCAGTTTACAGAAGAACCAAATAAAATAAATAATTGAATTTTTCAAAATCCTACATCGATCTTGATTAAAATGTGTATTTGGTATTGTTAAACATCATAAATATAATGGATACCCTCATTTACCCATGAAAATAACTTTGAGGATACTTTACATAAGCAGAAATATCCAGTTAAGTCTTTATCTAACGAATCTTCCATGTCTTGAATAAAGTTTATCTTCTGTTGATAAGTCGGCAAAGAGAAGCCACATCATCACAAACAAGAGGGAATGACGAACTTATTTCCATATGTATATTTTTGGAGACGGATATTTTCTCTCGAGCAATCAGAGTTGAGACGAAGAGTGTTTTTGACAGATTATGTTTGAAAGAAGAGTCAAGTTTTCTTTCCGATTCATGTCACCATCTACTGTTCAAAATAAATTCTACCACAAATGTTTTTTATACATCTAACTTTTGAATTTCTTTATAAAGGGCTACCAACGTTATTCTTTTGGCAAATCATTGACGTGGCTTCACTATAGCAGATATATTATATATGCATATTAGTGTTTATATTATTTTGTGTGTGTGTGTAAATTTAAACATATTTCTGAACTATTTTCATACGCGTATATATTTATAACTTTACTTACCAACCACATATGGCTATCCGAAATACTTATTCATCATAAAATCAATTTTATTATTTAAATTACCTTTTGTATTTAGCGTTTGTATTTAAACAACAAATGAAAGTTCTAAAAATAATTCCAACACAACCAAATGAAAATATAGGCTATAAACTTTGGTGGTTTTAAGTTATTTGATCAAAAACAAATTGATGTTATAATCTTTATAACGATTCTTTTTCTTTTGATGAAGTATCGATTTGGTGAATTTTATGGAAATAAAGTATCTAAGTAAAACCATTAAAGCTAATACAAACACACTAAAACTGCAAGAGTGATATACAATAATTGGTTGGGTAACTATAATTTAATACAAGACATTTAGTGAATCAAACGTTTATCATTCCAAATTACGGATAATTTGTTTATAATTATATTTTTTAAATCCAGATGCTGAGAAATAAAGTTTTTTAGTTATAACTAAAACAAACCCCGTATTATTGAGTACGGGGGCTAGGGAGAAAAACTCGACTGTTTATTCTTAAAGTCCGTGTTTGATTCCCGGTTGGATGCATGGAGGCTGTTTTTATTCGTAGTGGTTATTCCATTCTCTCCGACGCCAATGCTGGAATATTTAGTCTAATATGTTACCTTACTCTTTCCTACCTGGTTGGTGAAAACATGCAACTGAACCAAGGGAAAAGTAAGACATAGTGCACAATTAATAAAAAATAAACCATTTTACTTGATAGCAATAGAGAAATTCAGTAAATTGATGATATAGTCTTGGGAGCCATGAGGGCGTAACCTACCCTGTATTTAAAAAACATTATTAAATTATATTTAATAAATGGTATTTGCTTAAATCAGGGCATCACGTCATTAGAGGGAATAATTCATATAGCCTCACATCCATTGCAATGTTACTACTATAAAAAAAAAAAAGTCTAAAAACATGTCACTGTAGATTTTATATTTAAAGAGATAATTTAAATTGTTAGCAGGGTATGTGTGCATATATGTTCAAATACAAGTTCAATATATAGTTAAAGTCATGCGGGAGTTTTACTATAAAATATAGTTTTAAAATAATGTATTTAGTGGAGTTTTATCCAATATTGACTTACAAGTGTGTGTTTGTGTGTGTGTTATGGTGATTCATGCATGTTCGACAGTAAAAAGAGTTCTCATCTAACGAACGGGATCGTCGTATTGCTCTCTAATTTTCCATTTTTTTTTACACAAACATATTTTGCGAGGAAAATTTGCACAGTAAAGGTATTTTGAATAAAATACACTGTGTTTTCTATTTTATTTGAGACATTTAACATGAACTTACCAAATTATATCAGCACATGATTTAGTTAGAACATACTCAACACCCAGTCCCCTGGACAATAATAATTCATCATTGTGAAGTTTAAGAAGACATTTCGCCAATAATAGATATTTTGGACATAAGTTGATTTCTACAAGTTAATAGACTTTTATTTATATCACTTGGAAACTTTTTCATTAGATACCGAAATAATTCTTTCAGTTCATAGATTTTAAATCAACAGAGATCTATTTAAATTCTATTTTTTATGAGTGTCAATCTCTAATTTAATGTTTCTAGTGATCCAATTTCCACTGACAATAAATGAAAATATAATGTAATATGACAGCCTATCTGTCCCTTTTTAACAACCTTCGATTGACCGAGAGAGTGGCAAACGTAATGACATTCACGACCACCAGATAGCGAGAAGAGATATTCAGGAAGAGCGCCAAGTAGAGGACAAGCTGTCAGCGAGATGTTCAAATATTGATAGTTCAATCCACACCCCGCCCTACAAGATCCTTCAAGGATGAACACATACGAACACATTTTTTACGTGTTTTATTTTTCGTGACGTACATATCGACAGGGATAAACCATGTAGGATCAAGAAGGGGACGTCTAAAAATGTCGCGACTGGTGATCACATATGTCACCACAACACGACCGGTACATCGGCTGAAGAAAGAGGAGATATGGACGTGACGTACAGTATTTGGGACAGAAAGAAACAATTGAGAGTTGCCAGGCCTTTTTTTAACTCATAGATGTTATTTAATGTAGTTTTAATGAAGATTGGCAGATTTGTAAATACGTTGTCTTATACAGTTAATAAAGACCGAAATACTTGTAATTCTGTGAACACTAGATTTTTCTCCCCTCATGTTAATATCGATTGTACTGTTTTAATATTTTCTTTGGAATTCAAGTAGAAAATAATTAATAAACGTCCAATGGTGAATATATGAATGTATGAGTCCTGATAATTTTTAGTACTTCCCTATTCATTATAAAGTTGAAATTTGGTGAAATTGTAGAGGTCCTACCAATAAATATGTTCTTAAGACTTTCAAACTTTAAAAGATCAAATATAATAAAAAATATCAACATAGTTTATTTAATCATTTTAACTTGCTAAACAAATGTGAACAGCATATTTTCTAATATTGGTTCTGATCGGGAGAATTTCTTTTCTTTTTTAATTGATATAATTTTCTACTGTCATTACTATCCATTAGTGAAATAAACTAGATTATTTTACAGAAGGAAGAAGTATAATTTATATTATATCTACCAGAACACTCACTGTGCCAACCCAGCCCTAGCGCCATGTTATTTAGGAATAGCTTTGATAAAGGCAGTTATATGAAATAGGCTATAAATAACCGCTACTATAACAATACACCTACTGTGATCGCATGGTTTATAGTGTCAGACTCACTATATACTGTATTTCTGGTGACCGGTAAGATGAGGCTTGATTCTCGGTTATGTCATCAAGCGATAAAAAAAAGCTATCTTGGTAGAATATATTTATTAATTTTCTTCACTACATCTTAATATTGATAGGAGTGTTTCTATTTAACATTTGAAACGAAATTTAACCCAAATCAATCAATAATTACACAACTTAAAATTTGCGAATCAGTTACTGTTTGTTAACTACTATACAGGATTATTTTTGGCAAGCTATAATCATTTTCCTCGATTGCAAAGATATCTCCATTGTATTCAATTCTTTCAAAAATAAAATTATTCCTACATAGAAACAGAGATAAGTATATGTATATTTAAATTGTCAAATGCCAGTCTGAAAATTAAGTTCTACTGAATTCTAAAGAATAAATAAGAACTAAGAATTCAGGAGGAATACAAGAATACAGGAGTAAAACAGAATATAAAAGGTTATGAAAACATAAAACGACTTGAGATTGTGAGAATGTTAAGAAAATTTGCCTCCATTCTCTTAGAATCTACGCCGTCTCTTTATCATCCTTAATCCCATACGTATATTGGATGTCAGAGCTCTCTTTTAAGTAGGTTACGATGGATAGATCCTGGGGCCAAATATTTATTTTAATGAGATTAAAACTTTTAATATTTATTTTCTCCGAAAAGTCTTTTAAAATTGAGTTTACTAGAGACCATATATTTTTCTATCCTGTATTAGTTAAATAATAAATCCATAGACATAAAACTCTAAATTTCTCTGTACATTCGATTTTCTGTCTGTTTTTTGTTTCCAGTATACTGAAAAAGTACTCGTCGTATTGCACTCTTTATTGTTCAGAATTCAGGGTAAGCTATATTCTAGCACTCTGTCTCAGCGACCGAAAAAGTGTCAAAACAAGCTGGACGTAAGCAGTGAACATTCGCCGCTGCTGGTGGTACATAAGATGGCAAGTGATATGAGCAGGGGTGTGTAGGGGAAGGATACAGGGTGAATCAGTGTTTATTCGTGAATCCTAGTACCCATATAAAACACTCCTCTTGAATAATTATAGTTATTTTCTAACATTTGAACTTGTCGAATGAATTTTTGTATTATTTAATAGGGTACAGCTGCGGCTAGATGCTAGTTTTGATTAAATTAGAATAAGTTTAGTGTGAATAGACAAGTTTTATACATTTGTAAATAAAGAAAGCTAAAACGTGAATATGTCTTATGATATAATTTAAAAATAATATTTATTGTATGAATCGATTTAATAATTAGCTATGTATCAGACGACTGATGATATAAGGTTACATTATTTTTACAGTATGAGAAATAAGAATATATAGCAGGTTTAACAAATTAGTTTACTAATAATGAAACATGTCAAAAATAAGTACGTATAGTAACAGTTTAGGAATTTATCAAACCACCTATTGTTTGTATATAAGATGAAAGGAATAAATAATAAATATATATATATAGCTTGACAGGAGCATCAGGTGTGAAGCACCTATGATTGTACGATTACCTACACTTATAGGTAATAGGTAATGCTATTATAACTAGTAACTCGTTAAAGAAGAGCGTATTCATATATATCCTATGGAATAAGGGCAGCGGCTCCGATGCACTATTAATTAGTGGTGGCAATCAAATCAATATGCATATATGTTAATAACTATATAACATTAGTCAATTGACTTATACTGGAGGTTACTGTTCTCAACCAAATATACAAAAACCAAGCCACACAACATTAGTCCTAATTTAATGAGCTACGAGGGAGGTAATTAGTAAGAGTTAAATACATAGAGCGTTAAAACAGTACGGCATTATAACATTATGACCTCCTAGAAAAACTACAATATAACTATCAGTATTAAATTTTGTTCTTTAAGCTAGCCATAGGCAGCATGGTCATATAGTCTGAGTAGTCTAATCATAACTCCAATAATTGCGAATAAGCCTAATAGACAGAACGGTAGTGCATAAGGCCATATGGGTACAAGGAAACTAGTCAGTCATGCTGACATAAAAAAACTAGTCATAAGGACATTGAAGAATAGAGATCTACGCTCCAAAATATAAACTATGCCTCAAGGGCATAGAGACACAAACCAGAAATGTTGACATACAAAACTATGTCATAAGGAGATTGAACACAGTAGAGCAATACGATCAGCGACATAAACTATGCTAAAAGGGCATAGGAAAACTAGTCAGAAAGAACTGAAATACAAAACAATCAGAGATTTCCCTATACTTATAATATGTGCCGTAGCTTAGCTCTGCGGTGAGGTGGTGACTAAGACTATTCTAATATTAAAAACCGTCACAAAAAAGTTCATTAAAACAATAGTCTCCACAATAACAATAAATGTCTACATCACCCGTGTACTTAGGTCAACACTTGTCCCGCACACGATACACTGCGATGACCCGCGATACACAAACACCGGTCTACTCACTGGACACGATGGCCCACACATTAGACATACTGGTTGAAAACCCAGAACTGAGCACCTGGCTATCGCTGACCGTATATATATAGGGGTGGTGCCTGTTAAGGGTCTGGAATCCTCCACTTTTAGAATACTAGGCCAGAGCTAAAAGGACCCAGACCCTTCCAGATGTGTCTCCATCCTCCCCCTTGACCCCTCTAATCCACTAGTCAAGGGAGAAGGCCACTGACTACCTGCTAGACAAGAAGAAAGACAAAGAGAACAAGAGCACAGCCAGGGTAAAACATGAGAGCACGCTGGTCCCACTGTTAGACAAGGAGGGAGACAGAGAGAACAAGGAATGCAGCCAGGTTAAACAATGAGAGCACACTGGTCCCGCTGTTAGACAAGGAGGAAGACAGATATAATAGGAAGCAGAGCCAGGTTAAACAATGAGAGCACGCTGGTCCCACTGTTAGAAAGGAG
>CABEEJ010007861.1:15838-27528 GCA_901482245.1 Timema douglasi | reverse complement strand
ATATGCTCATATCTTCGACTACATGCGACTTAAAAATGAGCTTACTGTCTTGTATAGTTCGAAAGAATTTCAAGATAGGTCTGCCATGAAAATTGTTCCATACATGAGACCAAATGATTTAGACTCGGTAATGCCAGAAGTGTATAAATTGGCTACCCTAATATGGACAATTCCGTCCACAACAGCAACTGTGGAGTGAACCTTTTCTGCTTTTAAAAGAATAAAAACTTTCTGTAGATCAAAACAAGGTGAGGAAAGATTAACTGGACTTTCAATTATTTCAATTGAAAAAGAGCTTCCTAAGCATTTAAGAAAGAATGCGCCTTTTAAAAATAAAGTAATTGACCACTTTATAATGAAAGCCCGTAGATTGGACTTCACTTTAAAATAAAATTGGACAAAAAACTATATTTTGTGTGAATATAAGTGATTTTTTTTGACAGTGACCGTTTTTATTATGTTGATCTTTGTAGCCTTTATTCTGATGTAGTGATATTAACAGACACTCTTCTAAGACAGGTGCACCATCTAGCAGAAAAGGTAATAATCCTTACAGACAATTTAATTACAATTAGAAATAGTAGTTTATGGTTTATAAATTAAACGAAGTCATGAGGGGAAGGGAGGAGAGAATCTGGCATGTGGGTGGAAGAGGGGGTAGAGAATATTGATCCCATCTCTTTATTTTCACTTTGTTTGGCATGAAAAATAACCTCTAAATAGCCAATATTTTATATTTATCGTGAGGAGGGACCACCAAACTTTTCTTGCGAATACTATAGAACAGCATACCTATTAAATTTATCAGAATACGCCACTGCCACACACCCGTGCAGATTTATTGGCTCAGGTAACAATTACCAGAGGTGTTTCCCAGGTGTGACTATTCATTTTCTGAATGAAACTGGCTTGATTCCATTTCCTCAAAGGCCTTCTTGGCAGCATCCCTCAAAGGAATAGGAATTACTTGAAGGCCATAGGATACTGGAATGGTCCCATCTTTTAGAACTATATTAACTTCCACACCCTTAATGTCACCTGGTACCTCTTTGAAGACTGAGGGATATTTATTCTTGAGCAGACCTACCACATCACTTTGTACCTGCCGAACATAGTTGAAGGGAAAAATAGCATTCCAATTCAGATAAATATGGCTGATCTAAGATATGTCTAATAGTGAGGGGAAGGAGCCCCGAACCACTTATAGGGGTAAAGTAGCAGACTGCCCCTGATAAAAATTCTAACAGGGGTTTCCCCCAACAGGTCTAGTTCGTGCCCAGTGCAACCACGAAGTGGAGTAGTACTCACCAGAGGAAGGTATTTGAAATGTGCAAGGTACACTGGCTCACCAATAATACTAGCGCTGGCCTCTGTGTCAACTTCCATTATGAGAGGTACAACATTGACTTCCAACTGAACACTGCTGCGAGCTGGTGCCTGACTACTGTTGATCACGTACAAGTTACAAGATGTAGTAGCTTGGACAGACACTGAAGGTATTTCCTCTTGAATTTGACGGACACCTCCTTGATGCTGAAAGGAATTGTTGACCCTGCAACAAACCTTAGCAGTATGTCCTTTAAAATGACAGTTTTTGAAGGGACAACTAGACCTAGTATGAAGCCCCCCACAACCTGCACATAACGCGATTTGAGACGGCTGATGATTGAGCCCTGACGAGTGCTGAGGTTTTGGTTGATGATGTTAGGGATGTCACTAGCATTGGCCGGTGTAGTGGCTGGTGCTGGTATCTCGTAGTGAGTGACGAGAGCAACCATGGAGCTGAAGTTACCCTCTTCATTCATGATCTTGTCGCGAACCCTGTTCGACGAGATGTTTTGATAAAACTGCGACATGAGGGTGTCATCTAGGAATGTTTCGAAGCTACCAGTTGTGGCAAGATGATGTAAATATAGGCTGAAGGTCACGTAGGACTCTCCCGCGCTCTGTTTGCGAGAAATAAAGGCAGAACGCTCTTCGTGCACTGATCTTGTGGGAGCGTTGTGAGTTTCGAGGAGATTCTTTAGTTGGTCTAAAGTCTTGGTTCCTGGCACGACCGGCGAGCAGAGATCTGAGATGTTGCCTACCAGGTCTTAATTTTAGTATATACTGGAAGTTTTATCAACAAAGTTGTTTTAGGTTTCTTTCATTCTTATATTATGATCAACTGACTGCTTGACACTCACTCCTTGCTGTGAAAGATGTTTTGATTGGACGAAGTCTCTTATTATCTCATTTGATGAAACGTTCACGTGATTACGGATAATTACTCTGTAATCGTGAGTAGAATTTCTTGTGGACCAGGAACACGGAGTTTGGACTATGGACCTATGGATATGGAGTCTACGTTGGGGGGCCTTTAAACTCATACACAAAGTTTGTCATTCAAACAAAAGTAATGAGGTTTTTAGCAACCCTATTTCATTATAGTTATCAAACATTAAATATAATATGGTTTCTGAAAGCAATATAATACAAGCTGAGAGCCAACTTTAAATAACCTAAATGATAGGTTGCATGTAAAACTACTACACAAAGCTTGTCATTCAGATTAATGTAATTAAGTTTTAAGATGCTACCTTTTTTACATTATATAGTTATGAACTTTAAATATAATATTGTTTCTAAAACCATTATAATTATAAGCTAATAAACCATTTTAAATATATTGTAGTCTTAACAGTATTTAAACAACATGGACGATAGCTACATATTTTAATATAGTAAATATGATATTCTTATTGGTACAATATTACCTTTAAAAATGAATTATATATCCTTTAATGTAAATGTGTCTACAGTCAAGTGGGTTATAATAGTTCACTATTTTCAAACAATAATACTTTTATTCACCAGAAACACATTTTTGCATAAGAACATTGAAAAACCTCGTTGCCTCTTCGCTAAAAAGCAGACATAGATAATAAAGGATGACAAACTTAAGGGTCACGATTTGGTCCATTGCAAGGGTTGTGTTTATGCCCATCCAGTGTGGAATGGAATAGGAATAGTATAATACTAGTCAAAGTACCCGACGTTGCACAGGAGAAATGTTTATAACGGGCAGGCTTTATTTATTTACGATTGGGGTGCTACCTAAATGTTTATTCCTAAACTAATAATTATATCTGGTTTCCAAGTTTGATGTGCCACCCTGTGCATTGCTTTGCTTGTTTTCCCGCTGAATAAACGTTTATGTGGTTGTGGAAAAGCTTAGTAAGCTTACTATTACTATCACCAGCTACTATGCTACTATAATGATTATTTTAATTTGAGGTTAACTTTTACTGCATTTTATTTTTTACTATTTGCCCAATATTATTTAAAATTGATTCCAGTTCTTCCATTATGAATTTGGAAAATGAACTAATACCTAAAAGGGGTTTTAAATTGCCCCCTCAACACATTCTCGCAAATATCAAGTGGCGTTCAACACAAATTGGTAAAGCTTTATCATGTAAGTTAAACAACCGGCTCACAATTAAAACTGAATCCAAACAAACATACTCGTTAGTACATTTTTCAAAACTACTTTAATATGGCGCGTATTATGAGAAGGTACAAGCTTCGGTGACCAATCGGTTCGAAGCCGTATCTTCTTATAATTATTTGCGGGGCCCCTCTAAGAAATTAATTTAACCTAAAATTGCGTTAACTTGTCTAAATTTGGAATATATATTTGATTAAGAACTAAGAGGAAAATAATGACTCAGCCAGGATTAAAAAAAAATTGGGAAAAAATTGAAATAAATAATTACAGAAACATAGTTATCCTTTTATATCACTTAATAAAATACTGTGTAAAAGAATGCATAAATAAGTGATCTCATATAAACATAATAAATATTTGGGCTGTATGAATACAATAATAATGCAGTATCATAATTTTTGAGTATTTTTGAAAGTTGGGTATGGTTTATTATAAAAAAAACTTCTGCCTCTGACTAGACTTAACTCATTTATAACGGATGATAATTCAAACTTTGATGAAAGTTCACTTTCGATTAATGGCATTGAAAGAGCTGATAGTCTTTCTTGTGTCATTGTTGATCTTATTTAGGTTTTTATTATCTTTAGTTTTGAAAAAGACCTTTCTACTGATGCTACAACTAATTACTGGTAGGATATTGTTAATAAAATGTGAAGAGCAACAAAAATATTAGCATAAACACCTTTAAGTCCTTTTGAAGTTATGTGTTTTAGCACCTCAGCAGAATTTTTAGCTTTGGCTGACAAACTTCTTATACATATCTTTAGTTCTTGGAACAACTTTTCACTATCAATGTCAGTGTAAGATTCTGATGCCTCTTCACCTTCACCATTGGCAGTACGAAGTTATTTTAGTTCAATACAACAGAACTTGAGCTCTTTATCTAATTTGTCCTCCAAAGATCAAATATAGAGAAAACCAAAGCACATTTTGTAGTGTTTAAGCTCTGTGAACCAAGTTTCAAGGCTCATTTGAACCTAATCACTGACTGCGTGGAAATAATCTGCCATAAATAAACCTTCTGGACTAGAACTAACTTCATAATCAAAATGGTGCTTCATTTTTCGGTTACTTCATTACTTAATCACGGTGTGGATGCCCTGAAGTTGCAGGGCTCTAGGTGGTCACCTAGTTTGCTTTATGGTAGAGCCACCTCTGGCACTGAGTGTGGTTTTCCACTCTCCCTCCACACAAATGTGGAAACAATTCTTCTCAATTTAACCTTCCTAATCCCCAACACAGAGTAATCAATATATAGGTGTATAACCTTAACAGGTAGTAAGATGTGGTGCTTAAAATATATAGGTCTATATATAAGAAGGCAGGAGGATAGGTACTGTAGATGGAATATGGGATGATGGGATAACTTTGTGTGTGGGGTTACTATAGTGTGGAATGAAAAAAAAAAAAATTAAATCAAGTTTATAAGTTAATAAAACACTCAAAATAAGAGAGATTCCACCTTCTACCATGGAACTTCCATCCTTTTCAGGTCATTGTTGGGGTTTTTAATATATCTCCATTGTAAGGATGCAATTTACATTTGTTTGCTAAAGGCACGAGGGTGTTTAGCTTTTATCTTAAATCATGTCATTTATTTTTCCGTTTACTATTTTTGGTTCCTTTCTTGCAGGCTCACTCCACCTTAATGTTGCTTTTTTAGTTTTAATCTTTATTTGACAATAATGTCTATTTTTGTGCCGTGCCAATCCGTGTTTAAACTTTAAAGTTAATCAAGATATATTGGGAAATGTTAAGCAATGCCTGGTAAATGGAGGGGGATATGAATACTTGACGAGCATTGAGGGGCATTTGATCAGTGAAAAAATGTTGGTTGGGTAATCTACATGCTGAATCAGGAAAGCTCATCACTCCAAAAGAAAGAACGGAAGCTCCAATGATCTGTAAATTATCAAATATCCTGTGTAAAGGCCATTTTATAACCAGTCTGGGAAATACCTCTCGAGTCCTAAATTTAAGGGCAGTACAGTAGGAAAACTAAATTACAAGGCAGTTTTTTTTTTATAAAAGGTTGGGTTTCAAACACTCGCAAGGAATAAAGCTTTTACTGTACACTAGTGGCTCCACTCTCTAGCACACTTGTTAGGTGTTCTCTTTAGGAGATCACTAGTATTAGTAGGGCTCCTTGAGTGGTGGAAGAAGGATTTAGCTCCTGGTAACTCTTAGGTTAATTTAAGGTGACATTCTTTGCATATTGAGATACGCGTATTTTAGTTATTATTATTATTATTAGCACCGCGTCTTACTACCCATTCGGGTTATATGCACTTACGCTAATGTGTAATGGTAGGGTGATTGTGAGATGAAATGGAGGACTTACAGTTTAACGTGGAATCCGAACCACGGTGGAGGCCTGGCATTCCCCGCATTCACAAGATGTCTTGTCAGAGGTGAAGGAAGGGTTTGGTAATCAGATAAATCTGTGCCGGGACCGAGGATTGAGTATTTTAGTTCAATAATTAATAAAACATTCATTATTTGTCGCCAATTACGCAGTTAACTAATGTATTACCCGCTTTGGTGGTTGGATGGTCTAAGGTGTCACTCTTGTGTTAGACTGAACTGTTGGTAACAGGGTGATCAAGGTTTGAATCTCGTTTGAGTGTTTCAATGGAATTTTTTTCTTAAATTGTTTTCCTGTCTCCTTCCACATAAATCTTGGTACACTTCTCTAATTTCAATTTTCCTCCTCCTACACAGTAGAGTAATTACGTGTGTATGAGCTGGACAAGTAAGATGTCGTGTGAAAATAATAGTTACAAACAATGTCAGTCTCATTTTGTTAATTATCCGGGGGTGGGCAGGTCAAGGTTCAAATTCTGAAATAGACTTATTGAGGTTTTCCCCATTTGGTTCCCCATTTTCCCGTTGCAAATAATTTCTTTCTTTGAAAACACTTTTTGAGCCCTACATTTACTTTGGTCGAGATCCACTAACACAAAAGAGCAGCAGTACTGGTAACTTTACAGTTAAAAATACTTGCGAAAAGCCAAATTCACATTAAAATGCTCAGTACAGGAACATTTCCAGTAACAGCTTCATTTATTTTGTTTTTATTATTATTATTATTATTATTATTAGCACCGCGTCTTACTACCCGTTCGGGTTATACGCACTTATGTTAATGTGTAATCGTAGGGTTATTGTGAGATGAAATGGAGGACCTACAGTTTAACGTGGAATCCGAATCACGGTGGAGACCTGGCATTCCCCACATTCACAAGATGTCTTGTCAGAGGTGAAGGAAGGGTTTGGTAATCAGATAAAATCTGTGCCGGGACCGAGGATTGAACCCCGGCCGCCAGCACAGAAGTCTGACACTTTACCCCTAGACCGCCAGGTCATCTATTTTGTTTTTAATTTATACATTCATTTTAACACGAGGCTTACTGATAACTTTATCGAAGGGATATAAACTAGTAAGATAGCTTAGAGAAAATGCATCCACATTAGATGTGAATGTGTTTGTTTTGAAAAATATTTTTCGACTAATCTCTAGGTACTAAAATATTTATTTTACAGAAACCTAGGCCTTCAGGCACTATTTAATTTCTCAGTTGTATTGTTGTGAACTATTTGGTGGGTTTTTGTGGACTAATTTTGGATTGCTGTGAACTAATTGGATTTCATGCCCATTATCCTACTAGTATTATAACAAATTTCAAATTCTGAGAATTTTAACAACAAAAAAAAACTGTCTTTTTACAGGTATGAAAAGAGCAGTGACATTTTCCGATGCGATGGGATTGGTGGATTTTTGCACCTCGGAGGACTATTTTGTTATTTACCTCACTGAGGCCGAGCTCATCTCAGGCACGTCTTACAGGAAGAAACTTGAAGCATTCAACGAGGTAGGAGAACTCTGAAAGAATATTGTCACCGGGGTTTGAAAGAAAATGTTTTGTGCGCTGTAACCATTCAAGTGACATGGACATAAACAAAAAATAAATACAATATTGAGAAGACTTTTTGCAGAAAAATATAAAATTTTACCCCCTTTTCTGTTTTAGCATTGTGTTTTACTACTTTCTCAGGTTATATGCAGATGAACTAACCACGCTAATAAGTTAAAAATGAGCAACATTGAATTTAGAGGAAGTATTTGCGTGGAAGGAGAGTGTAAAATTATCTTCAGTTCATCCAACCAAGATTCAAACCCTAGCTCTCCCTTTCATTGTCAGTCTATTGCGTGACTGAGGCCTCAGACCAAGCGGCTACCGAAGCAGCCTTACACATTCAGGAGTGAGGGTGTTTTGGGGGTTCAACCCTAACTTTCTTCTCACCTTTCCTACAAAAAGTAGGCCCTATTATCAATAACATATTTTTGTATTCCTCTTCAATATCCAGGCTGACCTACAGCCACAATTGTGTTTAAAATGGCGAGCCCCAGGGTGGCCCGCAAGGGAACTTTCCACATGGACCAATGTGGGCCCTAGAACCATGCACCATAATTTGTTTCTGACCTTTCTTACAGCCCAGGAGACTGCATTTATGTGGGGGTGACTATTGAATGGGACCACCTTGGGCTCAAAGAACATACCTGCACACTGGTCCGGGCAACTTTTTTCCATTTTTTTGTAACAGTTCAAAAATAAATAAAGCATGTTTGCATATTTTCTCCATTTTGAGAATCTCTCAATAAATCATAAAACATTTCATGTCAAAATATCATCATTATATTAATTGAAAATATGATAAAGTTCACAATAAAAAAATATGTCCTACTGGGGCTACCAATGGGCTGTGGACAGCTTGAGAATCTCCAGCTGGATGGCAGCGTGCCTATGAGCCACACTCAAAAAACTAGATTTTTGAACCCATTACATAAAAATAAATTTTTGTTGTTGCTATTTTCCCACGAAATGTGGGGTTTGTTACTAGCTAATTAGAGCCAAAAAGTTAATTTGGTTCGAGGAACAGATTTTATCATTTTAGCTGGTGCTCAAAGTGTTAAAAACTTCAAAGTTATCCAAGAAAAATTTAATGGTTGAAAAAAAAAATCCTTATCATCTCTTGTTGGGTGATCTCCTCCCAAGTCACTGCAAGTAAGAGCCCCACAAGAGCACATTCCTTAATACAGTTCTGTGTACACTTGCAATCTGTTTAAAGTCTGACTTTATTAACATTAATTACTGTGGATTTACAGCACAAGTAATTTTTTTAGATGTTAATAATCTTCATCAGGTAGGCCCTAATAGACCGGGAGCCGGCCTTACAAAAACAAAGTTATATTCATGCTTCACAGTCCATAACCAGTCTCGGCAGATGCTTGGAGTAGGTCCCAACTTTGGGGCCAGACCCTGGAATTTTCAAAAATTTGACTTTTGAAAATATTTGTAACAGCCTGCTGTTGTTAGATAATGGTTATTTATTTTTTTTAAATCCAGCAGACAGCCAGATTTTTGACAATTACAGGGCCCGGCCCCGGAGTTGGGACTCATTCCAGGCATCTCATCTGCCGAAACCGGTTATGTGCTCTGGGGCATGAATATAACATATTCTCACAGGTTCCTAGTTTTATGCATGTGTTTTTTGTATGTCCGGCTCCTGGTCTCTAAACCTTTAAAATAACATTAACGTAATGAAGTCATTACTATCATAGAGGGTGTAAATGTATAATACATACATATCTATTATATAGATATATGTATGTATTTATTATACATTTACACCCTCTATGATAGTAATGACTTAATTGTGATATTTTTTTATATATGTATACATACATACCTAATCATGCCATTCCCTTACATGGTAGGCAAGAAACGATGAGTACAGCTCAAAAAACAACTTCATACTTAATCCATCCTCACTAACTTTCTCCACACTTCCCTATCTTTGCATATTCCCTTCGATTCAACAACATGCATACACCAAGTCATACGTGCTCTTTTATTCTTAAAACGCTTAATGTTTCTCTTTTTCATACATTCATCTAAAACATATGGCCACGTCTTACATGGCCTACCCCTTCCTTTTGATCCACACACTCTACCTTAATATATTTGCTTCGTCACTCGATCCACATTCATCCTCTCAACATTCCCAAACGAGGAACATGCTTCTTTCACATTGAGTTATTGGATTCCTTTCAAACCACATTCCTTCACACCCATTCATTACTGACTGTCCATACAAGTTTTTCATCCGCCTCGGTGGCGTAGTTGGCTAACGCGCTTGTCGTGTTGAGCTCGGCTGCTGAGGACGGGGAGATCGAGGTTCGAATCTCGGTCGGGTGAACTGGGGGTGGTTTTTCCTAAATGGTTTTCCACTCTCCTCCACGCAAATGCGGGTTCACTTCCTCTAATTCAACCTTCCCAATTCCTAATCCATTAGAGTAATTAGTACTTAAAGCGTATAACCCGAACGGGTAGTAAGACGCGGTGCTAAATACAAGTTTTTCCACATACATTTCTTAGATATCTCACACCATCCGCATTCATCTTGCTCTTGTGTTTCTCCTGACAAACCTACAATTCACATCCATGAAAAAATGTCAGTGTCAACACATTTTTATATACTGCCATATTTGCCTCTTTTATAACTACATTCTTTACTACAGTATAATATATTGTTTGTATTCTCTTGTCCACAGTTTCACAAAGATCAAACAATTGTGGTGACTGTTTGGAATATTTTAACAAGCAAGCAGTTCTCCCAACTCCAAGACTTTGTGATTGACAACAATCTACGTCTCTTCTTGATGCCGATAGGGAGCCAACGTGAACTGCCTTTACTGCTGGACCATATGGTGAGGCAGGTAAACAGTAGAATATAGGCCTAACTGCGTTATTTTCTCTGAGCTGACAAAATAATGTGTGTTATGTCTTGTTCCTCTCTGACCTTTTAGTCATTAAACCAAATCAAATTGGTGGCCACGCAGTCTTAACATCAAGCTCATCTAGTCTGGACTGTCAAGGTTTGCATTCTTGTCGGGTGTACGGGGGGAGGAGGGGGGTGATTTACTACTTTTTCCCCCCCCACCTGCCATTTATGCAAATGTGGCTAAATTTCCTCTAAATTCTACCTTCCTAATCCCGACACCATTAGCACCATGTATTATTGCCTGTTTGGGTTAAACCATGGTCATCTCTAGTAGAAGGCCTCGGCTGTTGAGGTGGCAACACATGAATAAAATTTGTATAACCCAGGTGGTTGTTAATACACTAGGAATAAAAACAAATTAGCTATAGAAATATGTGAAATGCTGGTCAAGCTTCAGCATAAAGACTGGCTTTGTCTTATGTATAAAAATAGTTAACATCTTCACAAAGAGGGCACTTATTCATTCGAAATTTGTGGAATACTTAATATTTGGCAATTCACTAGATTAAACATGATTTATTTTTACTTGTAATCCTGCTTCGTGTACTCAGGAGTGTATAATTGAACTTCTGTTGACACTTTCACCAACGTTATGACGTTGCTAAACTTGTGTTAAAGGCATTGACGAACCAACATAATCTCAGTAAGACACTGCAAGCGAAAGAGGAGAAACTGATGGAAGGAGTCGGGGTCTCACTCCTGGGATTCGTGGAGCTAATTCCAGGCGTCGGGAAGAAGAAAGCGAAGGCCCTTCTGGAGACCTACAGGAACCTATCACAGCTCTTGAATGCACCCAAGTCGAGTTTGATCGCCGCAGTCGGGAGGCAAACTGCAGACAATATTTATGATTTCCTGGGTAAACCAAGAGCTTTGCAAGAAATAAATGTACTGGCTGATAATATTTAAGAACTATATCTATGGCATTTACCAAACCTACCCCTGCTCTCTATACATTGATTGGAACTGGTGGACGTTGGGTGGGGTAAGGATGTCTGAACAGCGACTTACAGATGTGAGGGGTGGTTACTCACAGAAGTGGTGATTTTGTTAAGTTTTTAATTCCGTACGCAAAGTGATATAAAATGCATATTATTTGTAGATTTTTATAACTACTTTTTTGTGTGAATAAACCATGTATAATGGTATGGTCAAAATATTTTTGCTATTTATTTGTATAAAATATTAATTCTAACTTTGTATATTTGTATATGTCATCATTAGAACCATCTTGAACTGTTTCGAGCATGTGACCAGGTCAGTTTAGTAAAACGCCTTCCATCTTCCTCTGTCCTCCCACCATTCTTCTTTACGTATATATATATATATATATATATATATATATATATATATCTAT
>CABEEJ010007861.1:0-15751 GCA_901482245.1 Timema douglasi | reverse complement strand
ATATATATTTAAGTTAAAGATGGGACGCTCGAATCTCAAATTCTATGGTGTTGAAGAGATTTGAGATTCATAAAAATCTCAAATACAATTATGAAGACTTTGGCTTGATATAACAATGTCAAGCAATTGGTAAAAGGAATTATATAGAATAATAAAATCACTAAAAATAGCATTTTAATACTCGACACAGTAAACATTGTATGCGTAAAGAGCAGGGTTCGTAGGGTTCTTGAAAGACCTGGAATTTAATGTGTGTCTGTTCAAGGCCTGGAAAAGTCCTTAAATGGCTTTGGGTCTTTGAAAAGTCCTGACATTTCCAGGTTTCGATATTTATTTTTGAAATGGCTGTGAAGAAAGTCTGTAAAGACCATGATTCAAGATGCCCTGGGGCATGAAATATTTAGCACATCCTCTTTGAGCTGTTGTCTGCGGTTTACTTTACTCTCCGCTTCTTTTGTTTTATTTGTTATCATGTCAACCCATGGGTTAGGATCTTTATAGGGGCAAGGGGAAACAGTGTTAACTTCTCTGACAAATGCATTAGCGCTACAGTTGATAAAATACGATGTTGTTTTCTTTAATTTCCTATATTTTAATTTAAAATCTCAATTCATGTGCATTCACTTCTTTTTCTTTTTTTTCTAGATAAAAGTTGCTTTAAAACAGTCATATGTAATAATTTTTTTTAAGATGTTTGACTACCTATTAACACTATTAAATACTTATAATTACAGCTTTGCACTAAAATGATCACCGATAGCTATTAGTTCATCTCCCATTAACCTTAGCCCTCAAATTCCTGTTCTAGCCATACTACAATATATACTAAATCTAGAATGATTGCACCAACCAATAAACCAAGGAGAGTGAAGTAAGTGACAACAAAGTTAGATTACTATTTTTATAGTCCTATCTGTTCATTAAATTTAGTAAAAAAGATATTGTTTTCCATCTATTTAAAATTTGGTACCGTTTATTTTTATTTTTTTTATTGTTGTAGCTTTTGGCAGTATAAAAAATATCAGTTTTAGTCTTCGAAAATACCTTAAATTTATGTTTCATATGTTTGTAAGAACCCTGAAAGAATGTCAACTACTCGAATAACGAAGGGGGGAGACCAATGATACATGTCATCAGTCGTTATCTTGACGTTCTGGCGTGTACACTCCGGTCAGCTTACCGAGGAGCGTATGTAAGTTCGATAGCTTAGGACTTTCAGTAGTGTCTCATCTGCCATTTGACACTGACTGTACTAGAACTTTCCTCCCACCCCTTGCAGCGCTTGGCCACGAGATGCAATATTTTCTGTCGAGTAATAGACGTAGTGAGTAGGTACTACTATTAAAACCATATCCATTGTGGATCATCATCACACTTCCCTGTGAGGCCATAATAGAAACCAATCAACACTCATTTGTCACGTTAAAATTATTGTTTCTCAAAAATTGGAAGCCTACACTACAAGTAATTCACTTTGATCAAAAATAAAAATTGTATTAATAGACCTATAATTAATTTACATAAAAAAGTATTTGCTTTGCTGTTTATAATGTAATAAGAGACATGACAAACACATCATTTGTCAGGGGCATCAAGCCTTAAGCAAGCTTTTTTAATGTTTCTATTTATTTGATGTGTTTAATGTGCACTCTCTGAACCGACTGATTATATCAGCACATGACTGATATACCAACTTAAATCTTGAACGGACACATTATCCAGCCTCCGGCTGTTAATTCAGATCTGTCAAGTGGGGAACCCACATTTCACCAATGTAATTTTTGGCTACGTCAGGAATCGAACCCAGGACTCCTAGTTCAGTAGACAGACATGCTACCGACCGAGTTAAAGTGTTGCACTTTTTAAGTAAATCTAAAAAATTTCACTTTAACTAAAATTGAACATTTTTAAAGATTCGAGAATTCAAATTTGGATTTGAAAGAAAATTTAAGATTTGGATTCGAGAAATTTAGGTTTAGACCCATCTCTTAATATAAGACGCGGTGCTAATAATAATAATAATAATAATATAAATATAATCATGGTTAACAGCTGTTGCCATTAGTAATGGACATGGTATAGTGTGTATATTATTATATTATTAATATAACTTAATAATTAGAAGGGCCTGGATTTTGATGACATGTAAGCTTTTTATTGGTACATCCCAGACAATGCTCAGTTGTACATAAACTCCATTCATCCTCTGGTTGTAAAAATGAATATTTATAGTTCATTTTTTGTCCTTTTGGAAGTTTAGGTCATATTTTCTTGGTTTGCGTCCTTGTAGGGTTATTTTTTAGACATTTAGGAATGTTTGAGTCATTTTAAGGCATTCATGTTGAATAAGTCTATTTTTAAATACTATCAATATTTTGTAAATGCTTACATTTCTTCATCACACAGTAAGTTGTCGAAATGAGAAGATAATATAGGTAATTAACTTTTTATCCTCTTTGCTTGTTTGGTTGTAAAATACACATTCATGGTGGGACTGCAACTAAGCTGGCGATGATTGCGTTGGGAGGCGGTAACTTTTACTTCTAAAGCGGACATTTGTAAACCAATGTTATATTTAGCAGCATGCAAGAGTTAAGTTGTTAAAGGCTTTTTATCGCCAATGTATTTTTACATTACATTTGTAGAGCACATTTTTTATTTAGTTGTGGGCATTTATTGTGACTATTTGTACATATTTTTAGATGATTTTTTGAAAATTCCCAGTCAGTTTTTGAAAATTTAAATTCACTTTTAAAATATTCTAGTTATTTTACAGATTTGATTATTTTTAGATCATCAAAATCCGGGCTTTGCCAATTAACTTCTAATTACTATAATCTATTCATCTCTTATAACATGAAAATACTCATCCAATTATCACCGATTCCTCCAAGTGGAGAGGCCTACTCTGGAAATGCATTGTTCTGTTCAATCCATGTATATGTTATGTTTGCCTTACTTTAATTCATTTGATTTAAATTGTGTTTGTGTTGAATACCTGCCCCCCCTGTCCTGTCAAGGAAAAACAAAGATCTTCCAGGAGATGTCTCCACTCCATAAGTTAGGATTGCATCATGTGCACGATCCCGCTTCTTTTCTTCGAACTTAAACAAGAAACAAGGGGGCTCTGAAGAAAGATTAATTTGCCACAACTTACTCTACTACATTTAAAATGACGAGGTTTGAATTAAAGAGTGTTTGTGGTGCAAGTGGATGAAAGAAGATACACTATTTTATATTATCATACCTGAACCATTTTCATTTTTGTGAGAGCTCATTTGCATGCATGACAGAATATATTGTATACATAGTTTAAGGCTACTACCTAGCAGTTCATTGCCAGCAGTGAAGAACAGAGATGGTTTGTTACATTACATTCAGAAAAGTCAACCATTTACAGAATGTAGTTCACCCTCTGTTCTGTGATGTGTGTTTATGATAAATCTAATTCCAAACTAATCCTACATTTCAAGAGCCCTTTAATCTGTATTGTTGTAACAGATGCCACTGCTTATATGTCTCATACCAGCACACCACATGTTAATCTAAACTTGCAGAGGACGGATAAGCTAAAGAATGTTGTCACTAGGCAGATGCTTCCTTCTCTTTTCCTTGATCATAAAACATTTAATGTTATTATGAGTAATATATATAACGAAGAGAGAAAGTGTGTGTCTGTCTCTCTCTCATGAGCGTTGTTGCGGGATATCTACCACACGCAGAGTTCTGAAATTTTAAAATTAGCAGCCCTTGTGCACAGACATGTGCACCTTGAAGCAAGAATTTTAAAATTCAAATAGATGCTTTTAAATTAATTAAAAAACTAGGGTGGAAGAAATAAAATGTAATCCATTGCGTGATTACCCCAGGCACCGCAGGGCACTTCCGCTAGTATTATTTATGAAGGGTACAGGGAAAATGTTATTATTTAGAGTAAATGTAATTTAAAACTTTGAAATGCCAATGAAAATTTTATTTAAATGATACTATATTATTATTTATTCATCTACTTAAAGGACAATTATTAGTAAGTAATAGAAACAAAAGGCTTTGATAAATGAAATCTTTACCTTTCCTTTTTAAAATTGAAGGGCTGCGGACAAAAACATAGCCCATGGCCTTTCAAATGTCAAAGCAAATTATTGTCCTGCTATAAAAAAGAAACATTCTGGTGTCAGCCCATAAACAAACTATACCGACCAAGCAGCTACCATATGTTGATGAAGATAGTGTCAACATTTGCGGACAGAGGACGTCGTGTGGTAATTACTACAAGCCTTACAGCCGTTAATTTCAGTTTTTTTAATGGAACCACTTATTGTTTATCCAAGTAGCTCATTTGTCCTCACGATGCTGAATTTGACCAACTGCTTCACAGAATCGAATGATGTCATTTCGGTGAATTATCATGTTCAACCAACTGAATAAAAGTGATCGGAGTTGAACTGTGGTCCCACCCGCGTGGAAGCCGGATAGCAAGACCGTTTGACTTGCCCTCTAGAGCCAACAATTATTTAAAAAATTAAAATTAAGATAAAACAAAAATGTAATAAAGTGCCTTCTTTAATCCATTGACTTTTTACTAATACTATTATTATTGTTGTTTATATTTATGTTCAAGCCTTTTTTAAATTATTATTAGTAATTATATTAGAATAATGTCAAAAAAAACCTAAATTTTTTAATATACTTTTATCATTGCCATTCCCATTATTGTTTTCTGAACAGGTCTTGAATGAATTAATTTTCATAACTAACCCAAAGCAGTGAGGTTATGTTTCAAAATAATGTTTAGCTTCATCGTAGCAAAAGCTAAGATAAAGTCCTTTAGCTTCACCGATATAATAGCTCATATAAAGGAGGTACCAAGAAATCCCCAGGGTTGTAAGATGTTCAAGCAGCTTCTTGGTTTTCTTTGTAGGTGAAAACACTCCTGTAGTCGACTTATCATGGCCTTGCTGATGATGTGTTGTGTGATCAGTACTGATGGCTCAAATTTAATTATACTGGAGTGGTTACTTACAAACAATAAAAAACCATCCTGAAATAAATTAGTTCATTTTTTGATTCTCATCATCTACTCTTCGCGAATGCGCCGATACCTACTGCAGGCATCCACCCCTCTGAGCGCTATTGCTCGGAGACGTGATTGGTCGACCTCCCTCTTTATTCCTATCCTACTTTGGTTTCAATCTGGGAGCCTATTTAACGTTATGTATCATCTAAAATAGACTGAACAATATTAATTATTCTCGGCTGAACATGTTAATAATGTATTCTTTTTTCGTCTGATCTACTAGCTACAAAAGACAACTACCCGGGACACTATGGTGTCCAACTCTGCCGTGGCTATGATCAGCTCCAGCTAGCCCCCACCACTACAAGGACATTTTCTGAGTATCAACATGGTCAGTCCACCCTACTAGCGGAGATAGTCCGTTTTATTTAGTACACCACAATTGATATCCCTCTTGAGATCATAAGTTTATTTTCAGTAGTTGTATTGTGTACGATTTGTTTACCTTAGTCAAGATGTTTGTATATTAATATGTAGTAATCCGTCTCTTAGCGACTTTGCTCTATACCTGTATAAGATTAATTTAATTAATATTCATTAGTTCAATTTGTGTAGGTATGCCTATTCTTAGCTTGGTACAGTCCTCTGAATCCTTACCTTCTTCATCGCTATAACATTAATGTGGATGTGGATGTGGATGTGGATGTAGCCAGGATTGATGGCAAGTTGCATCTTAGAAATAAATAATATATATAAGGGAAAATAATTTGTCAATAAGTAACCAAATACATAAGTTACACATATAATAAATATATTTTGTTTACAAGTATAAAGTTAAATTCATGCTCTAAACAGGCTTAAACCTAAGACACCACTAATGGTATTACTGTTTACACTTTAAAAAGACCTACAATAGTCTCTTGATAATTCAAGTCTCTATAAAGTTATTCTGTTAAATCCAAACTTTTCAACAGAAACAAATGTTTGTAATATAAATTGTGTATTGTGACATGTGAAGAAGGCTGGGTTGATGTGTTTCTGAGAATTGATTCCTCCTCCCAACTCTTTGTGTGTCAAGAACTAACAGTAAGTCACAACTTTAATAACCTTAACGTATTGTCATCCTTGTCTAGTGTTTGCTTCATCTACAGAGTCTGTTCCTACAGTACAGTCATTGTATTGTATATAGTCGCTACTGTGCAAGAACGAAGCTGATAGAAACAGAAAGCACAGGGCCCGCTTAAGGGTTTCATGTGCCCTAGAAGAAACTTAAAAATTTGCATCCCAGTTATAGTCTTTATAATATAAGTGAGCCTTCTTGGTGTAAAATAAGATTAGGGTGCCAAAATATCATAAAAAAAAAGATGTCATCAAATAAAAAATAAGGGGCAATCTCCCTACTCCCTTAGTTGTGTTCAACAATGTTATCCTTCTTCCCTTCTTCTCTTAATAATTTTCGGAAGATTTTGATTAAATATCAAAGTGATTCGATGACAAAGCGACCCAGAATAACATTAAAATCAAATATATATTTCGTTGGAATACATCATCAGGACCTTTGCACCCAGGCCGACCACCGAAGTTCACCTAATGCATGGGGCCGGCCCTAGAAAGGTGTAGCGCAATGAAGATAGCAACTAAACTCACCTTATACTCCACTGTACTATATCTGTTCCGCTCAGACTCTATTGCACACGGGCCTAAATGTCCTTTAACACATAACTCTCCTTCTCTGATAATCCCCTCCCCCCTATGCTAGGTAATCCGGGGTAGTCTTTGTTCCTAACAACTCAAACTATAGAAACTAGGCCTCTGTTTATTTTACTAACAAAAAAACAACAATACTGTACATAGTGCCCAACCCAGGAATGAACCGTGTACATGTCCTCCTGCTAGACAGAGGATCTAGTCAAGTGTCTCCAGAGCAATTTTGTCGGCAATATGTCGCACAATCCCGGCCACGTATCGTCTCAACATCTCCCCTCTCTTCTGACCACTCTGAATCACATCCTCGTGACAAGCCTCGGTCTTGCTGCTGTAGTCAATCACACACTCGTTTGTGATCAGGCTGAAGGCAAACACAGTCAGGTTGCAGTGCTTGGCCAGAATCACCTCGTGGACCGTGCTCATACCTGACAACAAACAACAGTCAGGTTGCAGTGCTTGGCCAGAATTACCTCTTGGATTGTACTCATACCTGACAACAACACTGTCATTCAAACTGCAATGCAGATTATGTTTTGGACATCATCCTCAGCTCTACCGATGAGCCTATACAAGGAGCAACTTACTGACGGCGTTAATGCTTCCATCTTCATCACCTTCAGCTCTACCGACTACGCTTTACAAGGAGAGTCTTACCGATGGCGTTATTCCCACCATCTTCATCACCGTCAGCTCTACCGATGACCCTTTACAAGGAGAGACTTACCGATGGCGTTGATTCCCATCATCTTCATCATCCTCAATTCTGCGATGGTCTCGTAGCTGGGGCCTCCCACGCAGGCATACACTCCCTCATGCACGTGCGTGTCGATGTCGAGCTCCTTGGCGATCCTCTTGGCGTTGTTCCTCAGGTCCTCGTCGTACGCCTTGTTCATCGCCGGGAACCGAATACCAAACCTTCACGGAAAAGTATGCACCCAAGACCATTAGTAGACGTCCGCAAAGAGAGAGAGTATATCAGTTATTTAATCCCGGCCTTTTTTTTAGCATTGTTTTGGTTCAGGTGTGGTTTGAGAGTTGGTTCACTAGCGACGACTAACTTGGTTTAGGACAATGCACAACGGTACAGTTCTCTATGGTACAACCAGTGAGTGACTGAAAAGAGGGAGGGGGGGGAGGAATTAATTCTCGCCTCCCTGGGTATCCGGCCTGATCCAAATCATCCCACCCTCCGGGGTGAGGGGATTGGAGCTTCCTAGGTACAGACCTAGAAACTGCCCTGGGCCACGATGTCCAGGGGTGTGTGGCGCCTCTTATAGTGCCATACCATAATACGTTAAAGAAGTACAGTACTTTACTAAAATATCGACTGTATCACGTCCAGGTGTGCTTGGAACCTTGGTTGATCAACCTGACCACTCAGCCACACGGCTAATATACCCGATAGACACTCATTGAATTGATTGTGGCCCAGAGGGTGGGTGAAATAAGTTCAACACATTTTAAAATGGAGGAAGACTCCATGTTTAGGGAACCCTGGTTTAATTCCAGATTATATTTATAAAACTTAATTGGAAGATGTATATTATTATTATTATTATTATTATTATTATTATTAGGGTTTAGAGGCCCATCGACACACTAAGGTAATTAGGGCCTTGAAAGATATATTAAAAACATAATAAAATCCCCATAAGGGAGACACATAATAATTCAACTGCAGAATATACAGGTAAATACACAATATACAAAATAATGATATGAATATAAAATGATAGAAAAAAAGCGATAAAATACCTATCTGAGACACTCCATAGGAGTGCTTAAATGGGCTCTTAGTATAAATTAAGTGATACACCTGCTAAAAAAAACCACAGGTGTGTCACTCCAATAAAAAGACAAAACAAACATACTAAAATATAACACGTTAAAATGACACAACACGTTAAAATGACACAACATGTTAAAATAATAATACGTTAAAAAGACAAAACAAACATGTTAAAGTGTACTAAAACTGTTAAAACGTCAAAACAAACATATTAAAGGATGTTAAAAAGATCTCAATATGAGATGAAGTCCAAATGAGCCACTTTATAAAAGTGACTCAAATGGCATTAAAAAGATCCGCCTGGCGTATAAAATGGAGTAAACAAATAACTCCATCCGCGCTATCACGTAATAAAAAACGTAGGTCACTTTTGAAATCAAGAGCCAGGCGGATAGGGGCTAGTTCGCGACACTCCACCAAAATGTGGTGCACACTAAGGGGAGCATCGCAAAACTCACACTGGGGGTGGGTCCCCTCTCAGTAAAAACCCATGGGTCAATTATGTGTGTCCGACGCGGAGTCTTGTAACGATGACCTCCTCTCTTCTAGACTTTCGTATAGAAGAGGGTCACCGCGACACACCGTCCCTGAGGAACCGCAGATTGTTCTGAGCAGGGGTCGAAACCCTGCTCGTGCCAGGTGCGTAAGACCCCACGCCGAACATAGCCCTTCGGTTCTAAAAACATGACACCCAGACTCGCCTCAGGTAGCAGGCGTGCTGCCTCCTTGGCCGCCTGGTCCGCCAGTTTCATTTCCTGAAAGACCAGCATGACCAGGAATCCAGCAAAAGGCGAGCCGGGTGCTTAATGAATCAATTTTTAAAATTTGTTCGTGAATCATCTGCACGGGGGGATTCCAGGAGTAGAGTGTGGACAATGCCGACAGAGCACTCATGGAATCCGTGCAGATAAGAACAGAACGGTGACACTTAAGATAAACAAAACATAACGATTTAAAAATAGCATATAATTCAGCCGTAAAAACACTGGATTCACCAGGTAAACCAAACTTAAAATTGTTTCCTTCTACAACAAAGGCGCATCCCACAGAGGCTCCACACTTTGAACCATCCGTGCAGATGCGCTGAAAGCCCTAAAAGCGAGTGGAGAGGAGCTTGCTGAAGGTCCTCTCATATATATCATTTGGAGTGGTCGCTTTGGGAAACTTGGCAAGATCAAAATGGCATTTCGGAATGGCGTATCTTCCAGGGAGAAACTCGACCTGGAGATGTGGGGATAGCCTTTGGCAGGACTATTCCACACGTGTCGAAAACCGATAGCATCCGGATCCCAACCGGCCTTGCACTACGCCATTTGGTTTCATACAAGACTCGATTGGGGGGATGGAACACAGGCCGGTAAGCAACATGCCTTGGCATGCAATGCAGTTTCGACACGTAAGATGCCAAAAGATAGGAACGCTGCTAAGAGAGAGGGGGCTCACCGGCGTCAGCAGAGATGCTGACGACTGGACTGGTACGAAAAGCACCAGTAGCCAGTCGAATGCTCAGCATGGTGGACACTATCTAGCATCTTTAGTGCCGAAGGTCTAGCTGAGCCATAAACAAAGCTGCCGTAATCAATTTTTGATCTCACCAAGGCCCTATAGAGGCGCATCAAGGTTTCCCTATCAGCACCCCAAGAGCGACCGCTAACTACTTTTAAGTAAATTCAGTGCTTTAACACACCTCGCTTTCAGGTCTTTGATGTGGGGGATCCAAGTTTTATAATCAAATAAAAGTCCCAGAAACCTCACGCTCTCCAAGATTGGTAAAACAACGTGGTTCCTTCTCCAAATCAAAGAAGACAGCCAAGAGGTGTTGTTTATGGAGGAAGGTGTCACGAACTGCTGTATCAAGGCGAACAAGATGATCCACCGTGGATCGGTTACAACGAAAGCCACATTGCATATCAGATAGTAGATTGCGAGATTCTAAATACCATTTATAGGTCTGTAGCTAGTTGGCTCTAATTTATCCTTGCCATTTTTATGTATAGGGATAACGGTATCTTTGCCTCCACAGTGTTGGGAACTGACGAGATTCCCAAACACAATTGTAGAGGTCTAGGAGGAACGCCCATCCGGCAGGGGGCAGTTGGCGCAACATTTCGTAATGGATATCATCCGGGCCAGAAGCTGTGTTGCCCGCCTGGGACATGGCATAGATAAGTTCCTCTTTAGTAAAGGGGGAATTATAATCCTCCCCCCGACTTTGGCCAAAATCAATAGTAAGGCTCTCGATGTTCCGCTTATGCACCGCGAACTCGTTAGAGTAGCTCGCCGTGCTAGAAATAGCGGCGAACACTGAGCCCAATACATTGACAACCTCCACAGGGGAGGATACAAGCGAACCGTTAGACATGAGGGCAGGTATACTATTAATGGAATTTTTGCTACTACTTAATTTACGAATATTGTCCCAACCCTTTAGTTGTGAGAGTGGTAATTGTAAGGGTAGAAATAAACTGTCTCCAAGACTCTCTTCTGCTTTCTCGAATAACACGGCGAGCTCGACCGCGTAGAATCCGGAATGACTTCAGATTCTCCAAAGTGGGACGTCGCTGAAAGAGACGTAGGGCCCTTCGACGGTCAGAAATAGCCAACCGACACTCCTCGTTCCACCAGGGAACAGGATGGTGGTGCGGATTTGGCGAGGATTTAGGGATGGAAGCACTCGCTGCCGCGATGACCGTCGAAGTAAAATGCCCAGCCTTAAAATCGACGTCAGGATGTTGGTATTCACCAAATACGGCGAGCTCGCGGAATCTATCCCAATCAGCACGTTTTTGCACCCATTGGGGTAGCCGTGCCGTACTGGAAGGATCTTGAAGTGGTGAGAGCAGAATGGGAAAATGATCACTGCCGCATAGGTCCGAGTGGACCTCCCAAAGGAAGTGAGTAGCGATCCCGGGACTACATAAGGTTAGGTCGATGGCAGAGGATACCCCATTAAAGTTAGAGAAGTGTGTCTGAGTCCCGGTGTTCATTAACACCAGGTTTCCCGAGACAAGAATATCCTCTACCATCCTCCCACGGGCGTCTGTAAAATTAGATCCCAACACCAGCTTATGCGCGTTAAAATCCCCCAAGATATTATAGGGGGCGGGAAGTTGTATAAAGAGGGCCTCTAGAGTCCTCTTTGAAACACGCTCACCCGGTGGGAGGTAGATGCAGAATATTGTTACCTCCAAAAGGAGGGAGACTCTGACAGGATAAATGGGCTAACGCGCTTAAGGTTTCCATTGGCATCGTCTCGAGACATCACCAGGAAGCGGGGCTGCGGCCTCACCATTTCCTGGATTTCCACAATGACAGGGCTGGACGGCCTTACTCGTTTCCGCCTCTTATCAATATTATGGCCCTGTGAGGGGCCGGGCAGTACGGTGCCAGTGGTGACAATGTTGTCGGCCATGCCGTATTTAGGGACAACCTACACAGTATTCGGATCGTAGACCCAGGGTGACCCAAGTTGGTACTATCACATATGGCCCTGTTAACTGTCCCGACGAGAGGCCCTATACGACTCTATACATGACAACCTTCGCATAGAGCATCGCCAGGAGAGAGGTTGTCGCAGCAAGTGGGTGCAGGAAAGTGCCAATTTTACTTCCGGGCCCTCATGAACGCAACCGATCTTTTCTCAAAGTAGGGTACCCGGTTATTGTCATCCCTGAGGCCCTTCTACTAAGATATTTCAACCGGCGCACTTTCATTCAGGAGCTCAATTGCAACAGTATCCAGTAATTGTCCGAAAAGGTTTGTCCTACACGAGGTACGTCCTGCACAGAAGCCTTCCCTTTTAGTCGCTTCTTACGACAAGCAGGGGTTACTGCGCGACTATTCTTAACCCCATCGCGCAGGGGGGTATATAATAATAGTTTATCTCTCAAGTTAAGCTAGTTTGTAAGTCACTCACTTGTCGTCGTTGGGGCCTCTCAGAGGGTTGACGCCGGCCAGTCCCAGAAAGTTGATGTGATCCTTGATGATCATGACGTCACCCACCTTGTAGCCGTCTCCCAGACCCCCCGCGGCGTTGGTGATAATCATGTGAGTGATTCCCACCAACTTCATGACCCGTACCGGCATGGCGCACTGAGGACAGACACATGTGATTGGGCTAAGAGACACTTGCGTGGGACTAGCTCCATGCAAGGGACGAGACAGCCTCTGGGTATTTCATAGTTTAAACTTCAGGTCGTGGCCCAAATGTAACAGGTAAAGCACCATAGTTTGTGAACCTCCCAGCTCATTCTTGTGGGGGCGATAATCACCTTCCAGATAGGGTACCCCTCGTAGTAGTGGAATCGGCCCTGCATGCATAGCACTGGCACCCCCTCCAACAACCCGAACACCAACTGACCCACGTGTCCAGGGACTGTGGACAAAGGGAAGTCGGGGATATTGTGATAGGGGAAGTTCTGCTTCTGATCCAGGGTGTCAGCCAGAGGACCTGCAACAAGCACATCAGTGTGAGTCGATTAGGGGGCGGGGGGGAGGTGGGGGGTGTTCACTTGTGTTTATCTGGTGCTAAGCCCGTTCCCCATCGCTTCTACTTCCATGAAACCGAAACCAGACATGGTTGTACCATGCAGTAAAATCGCGAACTTTTACACTCTCGTCAAATTAAGGCAAGAGTAATACATTTCGCTCAAACAAGGAGGCCCTTCCATGGTCAATAGAACTAAGGCAATCGTCTAGAGCACTTGTCACTTACCCCGAGTGTATACAGGTGCTGCTGATTGAATGGGGACTTGCCCAGGCAACATCCTCAACATCATCTATATGCCGATGATTTCCAACTTTATTTATCATCCTGTCTTTCTCATATCGATAGTGCCGTGGATAATATGAATGGTGACTTTAGTGCAACTCATAATTGGTCACTACAAAATGGTCTTAATGTTAATCCTAAAAAATTTCAAATCTATTGCTATAGGGTCAAAAAAATTACTATCTACAATGAGTTTCACATCTGTACTACAAATAAATTTAAATAACAGCCTAAGTCCATTCGTGCCAATTGTTAATAACCTTGGTTTACATATAAATGAAAACCTAACATGGAATAATCATGTGAAACAAATATGTAAAAAAGTATTCTTTGCCTTACAATCACTTAAGCGTCTGAAAAAAATGTATACTAATGAATATTAAATCCACTCTTATCCAATCCCTTATCCTCCCATTTTTTTTTAACTATTGTGATGTAGTTAAGACGAACTATTCACTCGATGACCATCATAAAGAAACTATTGACTTCCAACTGCCCACAATACCTTTCTTCACGTATTCACTCACTCAACTCCAATAATTATTTCAACACTCGATCACAAGAAAACTCAATTCCAATCATTACTCAAATTCTTTCCCAGTTTCAGCTTCTCGTTCGTGGAATAATCTAACCAACGATATAAATAAATTAGAATTGTATGGTTTCAAGTGAAAAGTCGCAAATAATCTGCGTGGGGAAGCTCATTCGTGAGACTGAGGAGTGTGAGACATAATTTGTGTG
The DNA here is from genome assembly GCA_901482245.1 of Timema douglasi. Lineage (NCBI taxonomy): Eukaryota > Metazoa > Arthropoda > Insecta > Phasmatodea > Timematidae > Timema > Timema douglasi. Next base: position 1,726 of record CABEEJ010007861.1, on the reverse strand, counting down.
TGTGTGTTTGTGTGTGTGTGCGCGCGCAGTGTTATTGTTATTATTATTATTATTATTATTAAGACTAGAGTTAGTTTGAGGACTTTATCAGGCACACGACTAGAGTAGTTTGAGGACTTTATCAGGCACACGACTAGAGTAGTTTGAGGACTTTATCAAGCACACGACTAGAGTAGTTTGAGGACTCACTGATTCCTGAGCCGCAGATGATCCCGATGGTTGGTCGCAAGCTCGTGTTGGCCTTCAGGTAGTTGGCTATCTTCTCCAATACGTCATGTGTGTAGCTGTAACAAACATAACCTCGTGCGTGTAACTTAGTTGTAACATTAAATATTGCGACCAGGGGTGGTCAAAGGTAAATTTGGCCCCGTCCTCCCATATAACTGCTGGACAATATGGTCTATTTACAACTATGAAAAGCCACCAGATTTACTCTCATATATCTATTCGTCAAACAAAATGATCTGCAGTATCATATATTGATTGGTTGTAACTTTTAGCAATCTAAACTTTCATAACAAACCATTCGTTTTAAGTTTGTTTATTTTTAATAGTTTTTACACCTTCTGCTATTCGTCAACTACCACATTTTCCGTGGCAAATGGAATTGAGGAAAATATTCCAAATAATCCTCAAACCTAACAACGCCAAACCTAATAATAATAATAATAATAATAATAATAATAATATTTAGCACCGCGTCTTACTACCCGTTCGGGTTATACGCTTTAAGTACTATTTACTCTAATGGATTAGGAATTGGGAAGGTTTAATTAGAGGAAGTGAACCCGCAATTGCGTGGAGGGAGAGTGGAAAACCATTTAGGAAAAACCATTTAGGAAAAACCACCCCCAGTTCACCCGACCGAGATTTGAACCTTGATCTCCCCGTCCACAGCAGTCGAGCTCAACACGACAAGCGCGTTAGCCAACTACGCCACCGAGGCGTAGTTGGCCTAAAGTAGCTTTGGCGTTATAGGGGATAGTCTGAAGGGAAAAACTACAAATGGTGATTGCACTCCAATTGTGTGTGCCCCTTTTACTACCACTGGGTACATTTCCCCCGATATTACGAGTACCAATGCGTCATTGCCGAACACGTCCTATTCCTCGTTTTACGTGGCTGGGTAACGTTTCACTTGAGAATCAAACAAAGAAAAGCAAGCTCCGTCATAATTCACCGACGATTTATTATAACCTGGTATGGGCAGGTACACTTTAATCCATTTCCCTGTCCTACTATCTTAACAATTTGCCCGGTCCAATAAATGCCTCGTTTCTCATCGTCCGTCTCGTACTAAAAGTGGCACTATATTATATTTTATTCACAACAACAAAAACTCTTTACCAATTTGTGAAATTTCATGTTGGTATCAAAAAGTGAACGATCGCTATGCTTAGCAATTCCACTATTATGCCCAGGCTAGGTTATGTTAGGTTAGGTTAGGTTGGTGCTGTTAGGCAACCAATCCAAGCTGCTGCCCGGTTCACTCGGCTCTTAGACCACTCCTGATTGCCTTCCTCCCCAACTACCGCTCAGGAGGTAGATCCAGGGACATTGCCCCTCATGGAATTATCTCCTCTATGATGTACTGTACGTTCTCGAGTATGAAGCTGAAACATTTCCTTGTATCAAACTACAAATATCTTCTAGAGGCAAAGCATCTAATTTTCAAACATTTGCCGGTTTGGAGTAGTGTCTCCGCACGTAACTCTAAAAACCCTTA
>CABEEJ010007860.1:5070-27543 GCA_901482245.1 Timema douglasi | reverse complement strand
TGGTAGGGTGATTGTGAGATGAAATGGAGGACCTACAGTTTAACGTGGAATCCGAACCACGGTGGAGGCCTGGCATTCCTAATATAATGTTAGTATATATTTTTAATAAGAATATATTCTTAACCTAAAGGTATTTTCCATCTCCTAAGCTTCTTTATTAATTTGCATTAAACTGCACAAGCGTTTGCTTCTCCTTCAATGTTATTCGCTTCGTGTACTGTACATTATTGCCACCATTCTATCGGCAACGGCAGCATAAAGCAGGCTTCTGAGTCACCAGTGTTTGTGGTGCCGATGATTTCCACATGTCCATCACAGGCTCTGCCTTAAGCTATGAGTGAAGAATGACCCTGAGAACAGGACGAATCCTGAATATTGTGGTAGACAAGCAAAGGAATAAATTAGATATAAAAAAAGCTTAAAATTTCAAAATGAGAATGTGATAAATTAATGAGAGGGCAGGATATCTTTAAATTATTGCAAAATTCATTTTTTGACGTCAAGAAAATTTAAATCTGGAGTTCAAATAGAAGGACCACCTCAGATTACCATCATATATGTAAAATTTGAAATTTAGAAATGAGGTGTTAGAAAATGAGGGTGTTTCAAAATATCCTTAGCTAATAGAAAAAATATAACTTTTGGGTGTGGTGTAAAAATTAAACTTTTATAGGTAAATGAAATAAAATCTTAGAATAAAGATTATAAATAAATATATGTGTGTGTGTATTTTATTAAATATAATTAATTTAATAGTAGTTTATTAATGACAGATTTTGGAAGAATTGTACTTTTATTTTTAAATACAGTAGAGTCGCTACCCCGCTTCCTGCGGGCCTAATCTGCCAGGATAGATTGCGGGGAAGGGTAGGGACGGAGGAAAAATAGATGTGTGGGAACCAGAAAACAAGCAGAGTCACCCCTCTGAATAGATATTATTTTTTCAGCCCCGATAGCTCTAAAACCGAACGATTGATACTTAAAATCGGCCCATTTGCCGAGACAACGAAGACAAGTTGTTTTGAGTTGTCAGTGGTTTCGTCCTAATGTGTACTAACTCCTCATAACAAGTAAACTAGACCGGTTCTTTCGCTCGATTCTTTCAATACTGTTATGTTAATTTTAAACAAACATCTCCAATTTAGGGCAAGGCTATTACATTATCAAATTTAACACTGCTGTAGGCGTATAATCCGTAGGGGTAGTAAGGCGTAGTGCTAAAAAAAACCCTACTGTTAAGCATTAAACATACAGGAATGACCAAAACAAACAACATACGACTCCCTTCATCTCAAAACAGGAAGGATGTTTTGTGTATTCAAAAATATTTTTATTTAGGCCTAACTAAAAATATTTTTATTTAGGCCTAACTAAAAATAAACTGAAAATATTTCATCAACGAGTTCAAAACATTCATTACGATTGCTTTAAAAAGTCTATGGTTTAAATTGGTTAAACATGTTTGTTGTTTTTTGTGTGTGGCTTAGAATTTTATTTTCAAGACGTATTTCTACTTTAAAATTAGTTTAAGGTCTCCTATATCTTCCTCTGACAACATGGTCTGTTATAGAAATCGAACTGTTTCGCTAGCAGGGAAGGTGAAACTGTTTACACTGCATTAAAGGCTTTGCCATTTTTAATAAAATATATGAACTGGTGTTTGAAATTTTTGACATTTAGATCTTGTTTTGTTTTTTTCGTAAATGTGCATCTCTAGTAGTTTCCGTGCCCGTTATTGGGATGGTGTTATGCCATAAGCATCCTTGTTATTTTGCCAGGGATGTTTAAACTGGCTGTTTTAAAGAATAGGTAATCTACTATTGAGAGGTGTCCGTTAAGAAGGTTTCACTTAACTAGTTGGTTACATAAGATAACTAAGGATATATCTTATTACCTCTGTTTTATGTCTAGAATGGATGCTGCTCTCTGGTAATGAGACTCTTCTAAAATTAACTTTCAAACAGAGTATTACGTGCAAACCATTTTCCATGCTATCATTTAAAAGATGAATAAAAAAAAATCATTGAATTATTTTGCAATAGCATTTATATATGAACGGAATGAAGTAATATGATGTATATCCCGAAATACTGTAGAAGAGTTCTTCAATGTTTGAAAATATCCACCAACCTCAGAAGAAAATAGCTCTACAACCATAGGCGTAGCCAGGAGGGTGCGCGGGGGTGCGGTTACACCCCCAATGGCAACGAGTTTTATATATGTATGTATGTATATATAGAGGCTATATACAGTAGTCCTATGACTTCTTTGGTGCTGACTGACAGCTGACGACTTTGAAAAGTTACCAGACCAAATTATGTATCCCTACGCCGAACCAAATGATCTGCAAAAACATATATTTAGCAGCTGTCTCTTCTTACAGTCAAAATTTAGGTATATTCCTAAATGTTGACTGTCAGAAGTCAGCTGTGAGCTGTCAGTCAGCACCAAAGAAGCCATGGGGCTACTGTACATATAGCATATATATGCATATATATAGGCTATATACATATATAGGCTATTTACATATATATAGGCTATATACATATAGCAGAAGGAACATTTTGAACCGGAAAATACCTGTGTTGGTAGCACTGAGAAGAGACATCACGTGAGTGTCTATGCTTTGTATGTGAGCAGTGTTTGACCTTGAGGGACAGACTCCAGGCATGAAAGGTGAATCATAGTTATTTTATGCAACGCGTGTGACGTTTTGTTTATTTTATCTTGCACCTTACAGTAAACGTTGTGAACTTATGTGAATTGTGGTACGGATACATTGTATTTGTATATTCTTTTGTTACCTGTTATCATGTCTAAAAATAACTTTCATTGATAACTGATTAACTAAAGTCGCGAAAATAGTTAAAAAGCGGGACGTCAGTCGTCACGAACAAAATGGCTGTTGTCTTACGGTACATTCAGCGAGGCGAAGTTGAAAGGTTTGTTGGCTTAGAACGGTTGCAAAAATACAACGCACAATGCATCTTTAATGGAATCAAAAACGTCATTGAAAAGATGGGCGTTAGGTGGGAAAATATAGTAGTTGTGTGCTTTGACAGCGCTTCTACCATGGCAGGGGGGTTGTACAGGAGTTCAGGCAATAAGGAGATGAATGGACCCATTTTGTACGTACATTGCTACGTACATTGTATTAATCTTACCCTAATCAGCGCTCGTGCGCCACAAAAAAGATAAGCCCTTGATATATTTTTCTTTTTGCATCATCCAGATTATTTATAATTTTCCCAAACCGACACAGTGTGTTTGAAGAGTTGGTTAAAACAACTGATTCTAAGCTAAAAAATGTTAAATTCAATATCTGACACAAGGTGGGCGTGCCACGCTGAGGCTGTTCATGCTGTTCGTGACCAATTAATGACAATAATTGGAGCAATAAAAAAAAGACTGTTGAAGATACAGCTGTCGCTAAAGTATGAGCCACAGGCAAAGGGATCTTTCTGCAAATGCAATCGTTTAACTTTATAGTATGTTTAGAAATAATGGAGCCACTCCTCCGGATGGTTCTTAAAACCAGCAAAACCCTTCAGTCATCAACCATGGACCTGTGTGATGCTATGGACCAAGTACAAAGCTTGTTTGACGCTTTAGTTGAAATTAAACACGTTAAACAAATATTTGAGATAATGTACACTAAAACTGAAGGTTTATGCAAGAAAAGCTGCACTCCTATACCGGAAACAAGAAAAAGAAGTCTTTGTATTTTTGGATGAAAATCCTGACACAGCTACTAATATCAATACCAAGAAAGACGAAATCAAATTTTCACAAACTACCCTGTTTTAGACACACTCTAACAAGGCTTGAACTTACGGTTTTCACCAACACTGATAATTAGCAGTGACATCCAGCTCTTGAGAACTAAGAGGTTGCAAAAATTCCCACCCACTAATGTGCATGACTGGCTAAAGTGGTTGGCAGAGTTTGACAAGAGGGAAAACTTACAGAAATTTTGCTCTCCTCCTCCAGAAGTTTTTAATCATCCCAGTTACAATCTGTTTGTGTGAGAGGAGTGTCTTAAAAATGGCCATTGTAAAATCAAAGCTGTGTCCGATAGTGAAACAAGAAAGACTTAATTCTCTTATAGTCCCATTTATTGAGCAAGACTTGGATATGAAAACCAAAATTGAAGATGTTATGTGAGAGGAGTGTCTTAAAAATGGCCATTGTAAAATCAAAGCTGTGTCCGATAGTGAAACAAGAAAGACTTAATTTTCTTATAGTCCCATTTATTGAGCAAGACTTGGATATGAAAACCAAAATTGAAGATGTTATTGATGACTTTAAAAAAATTGTACCTTTTACCAGGAAAATGGCACTGTAAGCGTTACACTATTTTACTTTCCAATTACAGTTTATAAATTAAGTTCAATAATAGATGAACTTCTAAATCTCATCAATAAAATCTTTAATTTTGGGGAGTGGGAACTATTTTCCTCATTACTTCAGGGCTTCATATTCTCTATATATTTATTTCATCGATATTATCTTAAATAGACTTGAGCTATGTCTTGTTCAATTTTGAAATTAAAGTAACATATTTATTGGAATAAACCTGAATAGGTAACGTAAACTATTTGCTAAAATTAATATTGTTTGTAATACTAAATTTTGTAATGAGACACCTAATTCTTTTTGCCGCCAATTAGGCACTAGTGTCAGTGAGGTCACTAAATATACATCAGATAGCCATATTCTTGAACTAATTTTTGTAGAAGTATTTTATTTGAATTGTCTGAATCTAGCTGTTAATGTAAACTCATCTTTTGACGATGTTTTCTTATTTTGAATTGTTTGGTAAAGTAACGTAAAATTTGGCTGATGGATTGATTTTAACTTTAAATATTTTCCAAATTATTTAATTGAAATTAATTGTGGTTTTATCTAGACTTCTTTTGTATGTTATATAATTTTTATTAACAAGTAGGGATCTTGTTAACGTCCGTAGTTGTGTCAACATTTAATAGTCATGTGGGAGTTTGACCTATAGTCGGTAAGCCTCTCTCTTGTGTTCCCCGAAATATCCATACAATATTAAATTAAACTTCTCTTTTTTTCTTTTGTCTATATTCAATGTAGCGTAGCAGACAACTTTCGTACCAATTTCAAAGATGCCCTTTAGGCTCTTTTCTTTTTGTAGTCTATAAATATCTGACTAGACATTTATAAAGTAATTTGCTCGGATAGTAAACACTTTAGACTGTTTTTCAACATTCACTGTTGTGAAACTGACATTGTGTTGTTGGATTGGGTGGTTGTCTCTTCCAGACTGACTTAGTTGATTTAAGAACATGTTTCATGTTTGGAAACATTCGCATGATAGTACCGCGCATTTGTTTAGTATAGTTTTCAACACAACCGCTGATAGATTTTTGAGGCCATGTAAATTATTGTTTAAATTGTTATTATTTTAAATAAAACATTCTTATTGTTACCAAATTGTTGCTGATGTCTTTCTCCCTTATAACTTTTTTGTTGCTTATCCCCACTTTCCTTTTAGTCTAGTGTGGCCGTAACTAAGAGGTAGTGGAGTGGGCGGTAACAAGGTCAGGATGACTGCTGGGTTGACCAGTCACATGGTCTGTTGCCTGCTTAGTATTGGATAGAAGCAGGGGTGGCTTAAGGGGAGGGCAACCACTCGGATCACGAGGTCAAGGGGGGGGGGGGGGGGGNGGTCAGACAACGAATCTAACCTGACACAGCCTGAGCATAATAGTGAAGTTGCTAAGCATAACAATTGTTCCTTTTTTGATACTAAGATGAAACTTCTTTTACAATCACCATCATGAAATAATTGTGCCCTTAAAAGGATCAATATATCAATGTAGATTAAATTTAAAATTAATTTATAGCACCGCGTCATGCTACTCGTTCAGGTTATGTACTTAAGCACTAATTATGCTAATGAGTTTAGGAATTGGCAAGGTTGACTTTTGAGGAAGTAAACACACATTTATGTAGAGGGAGAGTGGAAAACCATTTAGGAAAAACCACCCCCCCCAGTTCACCCAGCTAAGATTCGAACCTCAATTTCCCCATCCTCGGCAGTCTAGCTCAACACGTAACTAATGTGTCAGTACATCAATGAGTTTGTTGATAAAAATAAAGAGAAAATTGACATGTTTTTATAGTTTTATTTTTAAACCTAACCATATTCCTTCAATCTCTCAGCTAAACATTCGAGTATGATTAGCTACCTTTAGACTATTTTCCTATCATGCAGAGGTTAAGTTAATCTTTAGAGTTAGGTTTGTGAATTATTTTCATACTATTGTGTGTACCATCTTGTGACAGGTCCATTCCTTTTGCCAGTGAATTTAGCACCATATCCTCTTGACTCCTTTAGTTTCCAGAATATTTTTTCCTTTAAGTTCTATTTGAATCCCATTCTTAAGCTGTTCCTCCTAATACGCGATACCCCGCTCATACAGAGGGCGCAAAATTTACCTCAGGACACTTCTGGATAGAAGGTAGCCATTTACTAGGTCAGGCTTGCCACGATTTATTAACTGCCAGTGTGTTCTAAGAAAAATATGTGTGAAAACTTCAATACCTCATCAAGATAATTGTACTATTTCCCTTGTGCCTCACAGCTGTCAAAGACATGACTGCTTTGATGTAATAAACTGTATTGATGACCAAAGGGTAATTTTTGGCTAACTAAGTTTGGTATTTTATTGTATGTTTTAATGAATGTGACACTGAATGGAAGAAATATTTCATACAAGTACAGGAACTTGGAAACCAGGAGTGCTAGAGTCTCCCACTTATTTTGGAGATCGAGACTGTTTAGCCTCTTTAAAATATTTATTTTTAATCTCCACAGAATTTTGATAGCAAGATCCTTTTAAAAAATACAAACATATTTTCAGTAAACTATGACAATAGTTACAATTTTGTGTTATTTACCTTATGGCATTCAGAACCCTAAAGTTCAGTGCTGCACTTGAAAAATTTGCCACTTATCAGTATATTTATTTCTATCCAGTCCACCTCCTCACTACACACTCTTTCAGGTTCATTTTATCTTCTTAGCACTGGCTATTAATTCAAGTTATACGATTCTAATGTTATCCTCCCATCTCTTTCTAGGTCTTACCATTGAATGAGTTCTGGTTTCTTACATTAATGCTGAATGTCCTGCCTACTGTAATCCGAATTTATTACTTTAACAATGTATGGGGAGTAATAAAGGGTGTGCAACTCATGTAACCTACTCCATCTTTTACTCATCCCTCCTGGTCAAATTATCTTTCTAGCCATATAATTTTTTTATCACATCTTACATATTTAGGTTATAGGCATGTGTGCTAATTATTCCTATCAGTTAGGTATGAGGAAGGTTGAATTTAGAGGAAATGTACTCGTGTGTGGGGGAGCTTTGAAAACTTATAAACCACCCACAGTACAGAAGACCAGGATTCAAACATCTCTCAGTCATTAGCAGAATAGTCTAAGACAAGAATGACTCCTCAGGCCACATGGCTGCAAAAACAGGTTTGTAAATCATTGTTTATACTTTCAAATCCAATAAAATTTTAACTGGGCCAGGTCATTTTTACATGTGAAAATAAAATAGTGATTTTATTTTATTTAATGCAATCCCGTCTTTAATCACAAGCTTAAAGATATTTATACAATTCTTTATTCAACAGTTTCATGAGTTTATTCAGATACACATTTTCTTTAAAATTTTGTACAAAAAGTGACAAAAAACACAATACAACTTCAAATATGTTTAAGATATCCAATTTTTTTTTTACAAAACAATCAACAGCAAATGTAATAGCCAAGCTTGCTTTAAAATCATGTTTTGACAATCACGAACATTATCTAGTTCATTTATAGGCCTATGTATCTAATTAGGCAAAATTAGCTTCAGATAATGTAACCTTATATTTTCCAATGCATAAAACTCATTTGAAGGCAAGTTGGAATGATACAAACAAATTAATTCCCATTTAATTAGAGGTAGATAATACATCTCTTCTATTCATTTAAAAATATTTGCTTAAATCTATTCATGGGTAGTAAATAAAAAACTAAATTAAGGGATGTGTATTGGAATAAGCGGTGTCATCACAGGCTTAGTATAAAAGGCTATATTTTGATAAAATGTTTTAACATTTAAAAACAAATAAGCTAGGGGTACATTACTTAACTGTTCACATTGTGAAATTAATAACACTAAAAAGTAAAACAATTTTATGTAACCTTTAATATATTTAAAAAATGTAGATACCATGGTACTTAAAAGCTAAATATAAATTTCAGCCTGTATATAATTTTATCCTCTACTAATAAAATACTTTGGAAGATTAATAAATGTAATTTGATCGGATTTTTTTTAAATCCATCCAATCATTAACCATAGAGTTATTTCATCAATAATCTTTAGCTGTAAATATTACTTGCAATTTTAGAGCTAGGTGCTTTCTAATTTCCAAAATATGAAGTTTGCTTCATATCCAGAGCTAAACATTTAATATAAACTATTGAGCTGTAGTAATATTTAGAGCAATACATTCAGATAGAAAAAAATAAGGCTTCATATTCTGCACTTGCAAAACTTGTTATCACCACCGCTTTCTTCCCATTCATTCCCTTATGAACTTTTACACTTTGTCATCAATCTGTGGGGGGTGGTGGTAGGTGGGAGCAGCAAGAGTATCTCCAATAAGAGATCTAATAAATATGGATCATATTAAATGATCTTAGATATTACCTTTATCTTTCAATTGCTCAGTTTATTCTTTCCCGCCCTCATCCAAAGATCCTCTAATACCTTAGCTATTATATTTTCTTTCATTGAATATAGCGTTTAGGACTCTTAAAACCCTAATAAGTTACCAAAACACTTTATGGCACAAATTAAAAAATGTTCCTTTTATTAAATCAGTATTTTTACTCAAATTACTTTTTAATTCTTCTGATTGTGGCATCCTTTATTAAATGGGATAATATCTTTGAATGTCTAAAGTAATTTAACAAATACATTGTTTTGGTGTATTAATTGGCAAGGCAGTGGCTGTGTAACACTAATTAAGTGTATTAAACTTTGTTCAGAAGTCTTGTGTCTCAACAGGAACTTCTATACAATGAATAAATAATGCTAAATCTAAATACCTTACATGTTCACTTGTACCAATAGTCCTTTGACATTTAAATATAAACATGGATTGTCTAAGCATAAGACTAATGATCATATTGGTAATGTTTGCCTTTACTAGCTATATATGTCAAACTAATTTTTACAAATGGTGGCAATGAACATTAAGCTAACGTGTAAGACATACAAGCTAGGTACACAAATGTTTGTAAGTATAATGTATCTAATGTTTTGATATCAGTGACAACTAGTCTTAATTTTAAACTGTCCGGTCACTAAACCTCACCAAATCAAGAGTAATGATACTAAAAGGGTGGTGTAGCAAATTTAGGATCAACAATGTGCCTTTACAAATTAAAGGTACTCACAACACCATATATAAAAAGACAAGTCTAACCTTTAGCAAGAGACAGGAGGGCATGAGGATGGCATATATTGCAGAAGTGTCCAGGAACAAGACGCAAAATAAAAACCAGTTGCACTTAAATATGCATCTACATATGGAATTCGAGGGAATTATCCCAGTGATAAGGATAAGTGAGGAGCTACACCAAGATCCACTGAAAATTCTTACCAAGCTTTAGAGAATTACATTAAACATTTTGTATTAAATGTGTTTGTAAAATTTTACTATTATTACACTTAAGTTTACTTTGTTAGTGTTTAAACATGCTATGTTGCAAAAATGTCAAACTAAATTATGTACCAACTATACTAACCAAGGTATGCCATCAAATGACTTCAGAAAGTATGTTTTTAAGAATTTGAAAAGATGTTATATCGCACGTTCAGTCTTTGGTCCCAACCATTCTTGTATTGTGTGTGTTTTATCTATTGTATTGCAATACTGCACACACAATAAGGAGAATGGTCGAGGTACCCAGAATCCTAACAATCGTCTGAACTACCCTAAACTATTACATATCCAACTACAACAAAGAACCTTTCATTAAAAATGTTTAAATATATAGCAAGCATTACAAATATTTATCAAATATAAATGTGTGAAATATTGGAATCATAAATGTAATGGTGTGACAATTCAGAAAATTTAAATTTAGAATTCACTTTTATTTATTTTATCCTATAATCTGCAAAGAAAAGATATTCAAGAACAAAAAGTAAAATAATCAAACTTTGCTAATAATTTTAATAATTACATATATACGCAAAATTAAAGTAGTGTTGAAATTATCACCAAAAATAAAGTAAGTAAATTTTAATCTCTTTGCAAACTGCATTTATCAATCAATCTAACAAAAAGAAAACAAGTAACTTAAGATCATAGGAACAAACAGCTACAATATCATCACAACCTAAATTTCGATGAAGAGATCCCAATGAACTCTTCGACTTTAAGAATTTTCACCCCAATGCAAGATATTGACACCAACTCAGCTTATGTATATATATTCTACAAGCAAATGAACATTTCCTTTTAGTATCTGGTTTTAAAAATTCAAATATAAATTGTCAGCAGGCGCAGGATTTTCCACTCTTCTCATCACTTTTCTTCCCATCAATAGCGAATTTGTCCTCATTTGCAGAGTCATTCTGATGAATTAGTTTGTCGTTTTGTAAAATCTAAAAGATCAAATAAGTTGTCAGAAAAGAATATAGCTTTGGTGAATTAAAGATAGTACAGTTTTTAAGAGTCTGTGCATTTTAAAAGGTTATCCATGTGTGTGCAGGGGGTAGTGTCAGGATAGATATAGACCCAAGTCTCTTCAAACCTTCTATCAGAAAGTTAAAGAAAAATTAACAAAGGTTTATACACTATTGAAAGATTAAAAACTACCGAAAATATTAAACCTACCTAAATGCTTTATGCGTGGAGAAAATATTTATTTCCCTTTCTATATTGAGACTTGACTCACTTTGTAGCAAATATATGTTTTTTTTATTATTGTCATCAAACCTTACAGATCCACCCCTTTATCCCTACTCCAGGGATACCGCTATTAACCTTGAGCAGAAGCTAGTCTCAACAGAGTTGTCAAATTGTTTGGTATTATGTGCAGAGCTAAAATATCAGTACCACTCTTATCATACATAAACATATATCTTAAACTAAATATTAAAATTCTTAATGCATACGCCCACCCAGTTTTTGCTCTAGTTCAAATGAAATGTTCATAATATTTTGTCCTTTTAAACTTAAAATGATTACAAATTTACCTCTACAAAAACAATTTTTAGGACATGTTAGCTTTGTGCATATTTAAGCCTCAGCATAAAATAATGACATTTTTCTGGTATGGATAAATCTGCTAAGATATAGAATGTATGGGATGGAACACTATTTTAATGGTTGTAACTAATGAGTAGTGACTTAGGCAACTGGTTAAATTATTCAGATGAAAGAGCTCTACACTTGTGGAAGAATAATTAGCACTCACTAAATAATGTTAATCATCATCCAACCAACAGCTCCCAACTATTGGCTGGGTCTGTTTGGAAAATAAGCTTCTGCCACCTATTTTTCCTCTCCCTCCACCTTGGCCCAATCCTCTCCTTACTCCCTTCAGCCATCTGCCTCTTGGTCTTCCTCTTAGCCTCTTACCCCTCCCCCCTATCCAACATCCTGCTGGTCATCCTTTCCCTCTCCATTCTTCTTACATAGCCATACCACCTTAGTCATGCCTTCTATATCCTGTTCTGGACTGGCTCTTCCTTTACTATTCTTACTCATGTCTCATCCTGTCAATTTTTTTTAACACTGATCTTACTTCTCATAAATCTCATTTCACTTTTCTGCATTCTGCTTTTATCCAGTTTCTTTATTACCCAGGTTTCTACAGCATACGTCATTGGTAGGTAATAAACAGTAATCACTCCCACTTGTCTCATATCCTAACTCCAAATTAGACTTCTCACACTTCTGTAAAATGCCTACCTTCCTCTCACTTATTTCTCTCTTGTTCGTTTCACTCTCTACAATCTGTCCAGATACTTTAAACTTTTTACTACATGAAATTGCTCCCCTCTCATGGTCACGCCAGTTGTATACCTGTCCTTACTTGTGATCATCTTGCTCTTCCTTACATTAAACCTCATTCCATACCTCTCCGCCATGTCTACCCAAACCTCCAGCTGCTCCTTTAGTGCTTTCTTATCACTACTATACACCATCAGATCATCTGAAAACACCAATACTTTCATCTAAGTATCCCAAATTCTTTCTACCACTTTCTTCAGTATTTCATCCATCACTACAATGAACAGTAGTGGTGAGAGTGCACTACCTTGTTTCAGACCATTCTTTAACGCAAACCAATTGTCTTCTTTCCCACTTTCACCCAACTCACACTACCACTACATATTCCTCACTGTTTACGGGCTCATTTTGCACTCTTTCTTCAGTGCTTTCCATTCTCTTCTGTGCATGCTGTCAAAGTTTTTTCAACAGCTAAAAGACTATAAGCATGTATTTTCCGTACTCATAGTGTCGCTCTTACAGCTGTCTTACATCTTTCTCACAGCTTTCACACAGCAAAAATAAGAATATTATTTAGCAATAACATGATATTATTGTGGGGTGAAAACTAGGGACATTCAGTATTTTATTTTAGAAACTTTAAAAATATATACTAACTATAAAATATATGTATTTCATTAGAAATAAACTAAAATATTAATATATTATCTACTTGGTTTACTTTATTTAGCACCAGGACAGTAAGAAACATTACTACGAAAAACCCTGCTTCAGATAGGTCGATCAAGAAAGAGCCCCAACTTTCTTAGTTCAGCATACAAGGGCACTACCGAAAAAAGAAATTATCTTTGATAACATTTGTGACTATTACAAAATATATAAGAATTGCAGACAAGAATTATATAATTACAAACATTCTACAGAAGTGATCAATAATTTGGTAGCCACAAAAGTATAGGATTTACTCTATAAGAGAATGGAAATATCAAGGAGCAACCTTTTTCCCCCAACTAAAACGCAAAAATTTGTTGAATTTTTAGTCCAAATGAATTCTTCACTGATAATATAAAATTAGTCACTAGATTTTACCAACCAACTGGCCATAAATCGTTAGGGTTAGAAGTTAGTATAAAAGATAAGAAACAAAATATTCACCTTTGTCACAAGCAATCTCGCTGCTTCCTCAATGTTAATGTTTTCTTTTGCAGACGTTTCATACCAACCAGTGAAACCTCTCTCTTTGCAGTACTCTTCCATTTTAGCTGGATTATTTACCAAGCCCTCTTTCTGTTGATCACACTGAGGAAAAAGTGTTAAAATTATATTAATTGTTTAACCCTTTGTGTGCCAAGAGAAATGACAAAAAAAAGTGCTAAGAGTGCCAAGCTATTTTACTGAACAATTCAGGATTGTGTTTAGATTTTATAACTTACTAGTCTAAGTTCTTGCACTCAAATTTTTACATAAACTAGCTGACAGGCTTGCCAATCCGAATATATGATTATACATATACTTTTTAGTTTTTAAATATAATAAAAAATCACTAACGAAGATGTAAAAATAGATTTTTTACCGTTTTAAGTCTCATTTTTAAGCTTTGAAAATTTAAATAGGTTAAAATATAATAAATCACTGAAAATAACAGAAAAAACAGTAAATAATAATATTTAAAAAACCAAGTTTAGATTTTATGCTAAAATTGGGTTATACATAAGAGTCATTTCAGTTACCAACTTTAGCAGGGTGACCTGGTGGTCTAGGGGCAAGGTGTTGTACTTCTGTGCTGAGGGTTCAGGGTTCAAGCCTCGGTCCCAGCACAGATTTATCTGATTGCCAAAACCTTCCTTCCCCTCTGACAAGATATGTATTAATCACAACTTGTGAATGTGTGGAATGCCAGCCCTCCACCATGGTTCGGATTGCACGTTAAACTGTAGGTCCTCTATTTCATCTCACATCACCCTACCATTACACATTAGTGTAAGTGCATGTAAACCGAACGGGTAGTAAGACGCGGTGCTAATAGTAATAATAATAAACTTTAGCAGGGTTATAGTAAAATGAAGTCTAAAATAAATAATTGGCTTAGAATCAGAAGGAGGGTGGGGCGGCATCAAACCTGGTACTTCTTCACAGATATGAAGAGGTTGTGGTGGATTATCCTGATCTATAGATTTATTTCATCCCAATAGGAATCACTCATTTTCACACTCGCGTTATCAATGTCAGCTGCCACTTCTACTTGTTTCGATCTTCCACTTTCACTCTAATATAATTCTTGTTCAGTTTCATTATTTACAAATCCAGAATCACTAACAACTTGATCACTGTCACTTGAGCTATCAATAAATATTGCAAGTATTTCTGTGTCTTGAATCACAGCTTTCCTCTTAGTAGCCATGTTTACAAACAAGGTAAAAGATAAAACTCAAAAGTTAGAAAATAATTTTCATGTCCGATATATCGAAACTAAGTGCAAAGACAAATAAAAGTAGCTTTAACATACGAGAATGCAGTGGAAATAAAATCTACCCTATCTGTTGACTTAATAATGAACTAAGAGCTCGAAAACATGGGACCACTGTGAGCGATGCTGGCAATTTTAGCAAATATTTCCTGCATCGCTCTGAGCAAAATTGGCACTTGAAAGGTCACGTTTACAATGCAACTTATAATATTATGACAACTACTCTACAAGTACTCTAGAACAGGTGTTTTGATAAGGAAATGTGGATTTAGTTAACAAAACTTTTTCACCTTAAAAAGTAAATATTTGAAATTAAATGCAGAAACTTTCCGAAAGAAAATCATTTATCTGGGGGTATTTAATATGCACTTACTGAAATGACATATCAGCACACTACTTATAAACTAACCCAGAATAAACAACATCCAGCCCTCTGCTATTTATTTTAGCACCGTATCTTTCTACCCGTTTGGGTTAAATACTTATGTACTACTTACGCTCTTGGTTTTAGGGATTAGGAAGGTTGTATTAAGGTGAAGCATACCCACATTTTTGTGGAGGAAGAATGAAAAACCATTTTGGAAAAACAACCCTTGGTACACTCAAATCAAAATTTTAACCCTGATCTCCCCACCATTGACAGTCTAGTATAATGAGAGAGTTGCACCTTAGACCATGAGGCCACCAGGAAGTGGAGGCTATTAATAATTGTGAAAGGGAAAACTCATTTCACAAACTAAATATCTTTTGCCATGCTGAGAATCGAACCCCAGACCCTTAGCTCGGTATACATACACTACAAATTCTACTGAGCTATTGCTATTGCTATTAATATTGGCCTTTGTGAGACCAATTCGACAATGCAAAGTGACTAATTGAAGAGAATTCACAGGTTTCTTTAGTATCTATCTTAAACAAGAGTTTTTATATTGATTTAGCAAGTGATAATGATGCACCAAAAAGTTAAAGGACTAAACAAAATAGTACATCAAGAAGCAGGAGGGAAGGGTTTAGAAAATTAGATATAAGTATTAAGGTTAGAGTTCCAACATAACTTTAAAATCACTATTTAAGTATGGTTTACAATCTAATTCTTCCCATACCTACCTTATTAGCTAAAAGAACACAAGGAATAGGTGAGCCATCTGGAAGCTGAACTTTGGTGTCTAGATCTTGCTTCCATTTGACCACTGCATCAAAAGTGGCTGCACGGGTCACATCGAACACAATGAAAGCACCCACTGCTTCTTTGTAGTAGACACGAGTCATGTTCCCAAACCTCTCCTGCCCTGCAAAAATAAATAAGTAAATCACTTATCATACAAACAATTGTATTACGGCTTTTTTTTTTTTTTTAAAAATANTTTTTTTTTTTTTCAAAATATTTCATTAGACTACCTTTGAATAATGTCTCACAAAATAAATATCTAGTTACTCACAAAAAATGTTTTTAGACAGTATAAATTTTAAACCAAATAACTAACTATTATAGATTTTAAAATTAAAAAATAAACTAGAAAGTAAACCTAGAATTGATAAGTTCCAATGACTAGACGCAATATTGAAATCTCATGTGACCAATTTGCCATCCATATAATTAATTTCAGAGACTTCAATAGCGCAAACCTAGGAAACTACCACCATACACCTATGGTGGACGCTTTAATATATTCAGACAAGACTGAACATTTGAAATTAGTTGTGATCTACGCTGTTCAGTATACTCGTACAACATAAGGAATCTAATATAAGTAATTATGAAAATGAATATCAATGACAGTCTACTTATTAATTAAGAGAAGCAGCCAGATGAGATGAGTTTTAGTAAACAGAGTGAATCGCTAAATTAGTGAAAGAACCACACTTCTTTAAATCGTGGCGGGAAGGGGGACACACACACCAAAAGGCGTTTTTCAAACGGGCCTTAACAGAAGCAATAATAAAATAAGGATCAATACATACGCTGAAGAGGAATTTGGGTTTCTAGTCTCAACAAGACAATGAATGAGCAAAGATTTATATCCCACATGAAATGTCATTTTACAAGATATATATAAACGTGTGATCTTGGCAGATGTTCACAATATGGTGGACTTAGAAACTACCAGGGAGCAGGCAGACTATAAAAAGCTTTCCAGAACAATCTAGCTTTTTGCAGTTCCATAAAAAATGAAATTCACAAGAGAAGAACAAAAAAATTAACCAGTATGCAACACCAGAATCATGGTGAATAAAAGAAAAGCATTTTCTATAAGGGAGTGTATAGGATCTACAAGATAAGGCAATGAGCGCGTTAATACAACACTCAAAAATTAAATTGACAGCAAACAAGGTGTTCTAAATTGAATGTATGGTGTGTTTATGAAAGAAAGTGGGTTTTAGGCACAGTGAATAAGCTGAGTCTCAGTTTTATTCAAGTAAAAGTTTAACAGCATCGTTAACCACATTGACTAAATGTCAGGCTCATCTTTTATGTCTTTCAGGTGATGAGGTCAAGGTTGGAATTACCAAATGAGTGTACCAAAGTTTTATTTTCCTTTAATGGTTCCACCCTTTTCCTACACACAAATGTAAACATGTCTCCTAAAACACTAAATTCTACTTTTCTTATTACTTAAAAAAAGTGAAAAAATATATGCCTATTATCTGACCATGTAGTAACACCCAATTTGGGGAAAGGGTTGTGGGATGGGGGAGGGCTGGGGTTAGATGGGAAACTGGTGGAATAATTAATAAAGAACCGAAATTTAATTTTGTTTGAAAGGAGGCCCCCAAAATTACATTTTCTCTGACCTACTTCATTATCTCGGCAGCCTAGCTTCAAAATATATTAATTCAAGTTAGTTGAAACAATGACAACTGAACATGTGAATTGAACCCAGGGCCTTTGGCGTAGAGCACCAATGCTCTATAATTGAGCCATCCAGGATTTGTCCAATTCTTAGGGACAATCTTCACTCAAAGTTTGAGACAGTTTGTAATGGACGTGTGAAATAATTAGCCTTATATAAGCAACCATTGGTATCGTGAGCTATCTAAGACCCTAGCTATATGCTATACAGGAAGGTTTTTTAAGTGTACATTACAATATTGTGATTGAATAAAATTTCAACAAATATCAACAAACAGATTGCCAATCATTGTAATATTAATCAACTGTTCATATGGAGGAGACCACAATTTTTGACATTCATTTAATTTCACTTTAATTAAAATCTTGTCTCATACACTGAGCAGCATAACAGCCCTCCCGAGTCACAGACGACTGCATTATGCGATAGCCCAAGATATAACGGTCACACATGTGTAGCAGACAATTTCACACATCCATCACAGACTCAACCTAAAACTATAGTTAAGACAGAAGAATATCCCTAAGCACGGAACGAATCCTCGATAGCTTACCAATGAGTTAAGTCGAAGGTCCCGGGTTCGATTATCATGCCTACATGTACATCTTTTTCCAACTAATTTAAAATAATTTAATTGTGGTCCTTTTCATATGGACAGTGTCATAATTACAATGACGAAATATTAATATTTAATCATAATATAATAATGACTAGGTGTTACACCCAAACATACATTTAAAAAAATGAAATCATGACCAACTTATTAAAACCATAGTGACTTGATTTGCAAATGACCAGCGGTATTTACATAACAACCTCACAAAAATCAAAGTTTATTAGCATACAAATAAAACTAAGACCAATATTTTTATAAATCCCCTACCACATTTACTCACATAAGCTTATTTGAACCACCAGAATTTGTTTAACAGTTGTAAAATCATAGACAGGGATAAAGATCCCAAATAAGGCTATACTTTAGAAAATTTAAACTTTACATATAGATTTACTCATTAGCTTAATTCGAAAATGTGTAATTTACTGATATATATATATATATAAGGAAAACAAGTAGTTACAAATTAGGAAGTTACTTAAATAAATAAAAAGTTAACCGCACCAACTTTCCACTCAATCGTGCAAGACATTTACCAAAACGTAAAATTTGTGAAACAAAATATACACTGTTGCAGAAACTCCAACAAAGAGCATAAATGTAATAATCTACACTGTTATTGAAACAATGAGAAAATACTAGAATATCTGTTCAAAGTGCATAAAAATCAATTACAGATATCTGAGTATTCCATAGAAATTTAAGTATTTAATTATAGCTCAAACTATTGGTTTATTAAAAATACATTCCAAATTAAAATTTGATAATTCAATCAGTACTACAACTTATCAATGAGAAGTTATTTTGTATGTCTAATAGTTTCGGATCTAGTGCCAAAATGGTAAATCTGTATTTAATGTTCCCCAAATCATTTTAATGGGAATACAATATTTGCCATATTTTTTGTATAACTAAACAAACCTTATATACAAAATTTAATAAAAATCATGAATGAGTTTTGAGAAAACACATCTCTTTTTGCCCTTCAATACACTACCCTTAATTTTTGGGCTGGATATCTAGTTCCAAAAACTCCTCAGGAGAATATGTAAACGCTAGATACCAAGTCTTCGCCTGATCAATAAAATGGTGTCAGCTCTAGTCGGAGATCCCGAGATGTAGGCAGAAAACCAAAATCAACTTTTTCGGTTTCAGGGGGTAGTGAAATGTCTACATTAATCAAAATCTTGAGCATGATTTATATGACGATCACAATACTTATCTTCAAGTAATTGAGCAAAAGTAAATTTGTTTACCGTATTTTGTTAAAATAATTTTTAATATTTACCATACTTCAATAAATACAACTAGAAACCTTTGACCCGATTCGGTGGCCATGTGGTCTAGCATCTCATATTGGACCATAATGCCATAGATGAGAAATTTTATGTTGGATCCTGGACAGTTGCACTCAGGTTCCCGCTCCCCCCCCTAAATGGTTTCCCATTCTCTATCCAGGCAAATGCAGGTGGATTTCTTCTAAATTAAGCTTTCCTAATCCTAAACCCATTAGTCTAATTATCACATATGTGTATAGCCCAGAAGTGTTGTAATACGCGGTGCTAAAAATCTGAAAGAGAATGTATTTAATCTAGTGACAAAGACAAAAAAAACCCTTAGCTTACCTCTTTAATATATTTAGGCCTACCTAACCACTCATTAAATAATTAATATTTTCAAGAATATAAAGTTATTTATTTGATGTATGCCTACATAATACCTTTTTCTCTGTTTAACAAAATAAAGTGGTTTTTAATATCATTGTTAAAGATTTCCTTTTAGCCAGTCAAATAAAAAAAAAGGCTTTTAGTTGAACAAGTGACTTGTTGCAATCCCTGTTACTCCTATTTGAGATTCAAATGCTTACACCTAGAATATGTATGAGGCTGTAGATTACCTGCAATATCCCAAAGTTGTAGCCTTATGATTGTATTTGTGTCCCAATTGAGCACTTTGAGGGCAAAGTCCACTCCTATGGTAGCTCTGTAGTGCTGAGAGAAAAATTGGTGGACATAGCGTTTGATAATGGAGGTCTTGCCAGTCCCCAGCTCACCTATTACCAGAATCTTGTAGAGGTGCTCCCTTTTGTCACCGCTTCCCTGCGCCTGAAACAAACAGAAAATCTCATTTGAGGGCCTTTTAAGAGTCATCTTCAAAAAGCCACTATGACCTTAAATCAAAGTTGTTTTTCTTTTCAGAGAGGAGAAGAACACTACTAATAGATGTGCATCATTTTCAAGCGAAAACAGAACACTGGATATAATGTATGAAGTAACTTCCTGGTTATGGTTGGGGGAACAGTGTTGCCATTCTCTTGACTCCATGTGCTCAGTATTCCATTAGAGATGCCTTCTGAAATTAATGAAAGCGAGGAAATTTGGCAACAGTTAACAAAGCGAAGATATAACTTTTCTACATAAGACTTGCATTACCCCAACTGGGGATATTGGGTGTAGAAGATATAACGGTCCGTTTCATAGTCAGACTTAGTACGTCTCAAGTGTGGTGCTATACTAAATTACAAGACAACTACCTAGACCAGAATGGAATGGGCCAGTTTCATAGTCAGACTTAGTACGTCTCAAGTGTGGTGCTATACTAAATACTAGACTACCTAGACCAGAATGCAATGGGCCAGTTTCATAGTCAGACTTAGTACAGATCAAGTGTGGTGCTATACTTAAACTCACTATGCACCCAAACCCCCAGTGCGTTTCCTTTGTAAGTGGATGTAAACTAATGTAATTTCAGAGCCGTTTATTGATATGTTTTACCGTTTAGCCACAAGAGAGATCTAAAGAAAGGTCTGCAGTGACTTTAAAGTTTTCCCGCCATTTAGAATATTTTTTTCCAGGGATTAATTTTTTTTTTTTTTTAACTTTTTGGAATTTCCCATCGGTTACAGGTTAAACGTTATAATTTTGCCAAATTTAAAGTTTCTAGCTCATCTGGAAGTGGGTAAACATCTTCAGTGAGAGTCAGCCATGTGGCTTTATAGTGGTATAATAACAAGACTTAGGTTGGTGACCTGGCGGTCTAGGGGTAAGGTGTCAGACTTCTATGGTGGCGGCCGGGGTTCAATCCTCGGTCCCGGCAAAGATTTATCTGATTACCAAACCCTTCTTTCACCTCTGAGAAGACATCTTGTGAATGTGAGGGATGCCAGGCCTCCACCGTGGTTCGGATTCCACGTTAAACTGTAGGTCCTCCATTTCATCTCACAATCACCCTACCATTACACATTAGCGTAAGTGCGTATAGCCCGAACGGGTAGTAAGACGCGGTGCTAATAATAATAATAAGACTTAGCTAGACCAGAATAGAATGGGACAGTTTCATTTGGTTGTTTTATTCCATTCTGGTCTAGGTAGTTGTCTTGTATTTAGTATAGCGCTGCAGTCGAGACGTACTAATTCTGACTATGAAACTGGACACTCCATTCTGGTCTAGGTAGTTGTCTTTTATTTAGTATAGCACCACACTTGAGACGTACTAAGAATGACTATGAAACTGGACCTAAGACATCCTATTTGTGTCATGATAGTGAAAAGGGTAACTGTAGCACTTGTTCTTCATCTGTATATGCAGAAAGCCCAACACCAGCTGTAAACTCCATATCTTTAATTCGAGGTAACATTCTATTGCTTTAACATTAATCTTAGACGAAAGAGCCAAATATTAATAACTAACTTACTCCCCAAACAAACCACAGGGAAGAACATGTTTTACAAAAACACTTATAGAATTAAATAGGCCTAGAGGAACATTAAACTGAGTTTAGTAGAGGAAGTCAAGGCAAACAGCCGAATTAATTATGACCATAGAGAGGAAGACCCGCTTCAGTGGCTACATGGTCTAAGGAAGCGGTTCTCAAAGTTTTTGTGATAGATGATCATCCAACGGAAGTTGTGCACACTACCGGGGCACAGGGTAAAGGAAAGGGGAGGGGGGGGTTATAGTTACGCGGGAAAACATTTTAAGGTAATTCCATTTTGCGGCTATAGATGCCAGATAAAAATTTATCAAATAAAATATTGAGAAAATACTATTACATTTTTTAAAACATATTCATTGTCCAAATTTTTTTACTTAAAGTTTAATTCTTTCTTTTATATTTGACTTTAGTCAAAGAAAAAATTACAGCATAGTATGGATATTTAATATTTGCATTACAAATTTTTGTATTATTTGTTATTCTTTAATTCTTCATCATCATTGTTGTTGTTAAACTTCCTGCGATGCTGCGGACCAATTGATATGCCATCACGGACCACAATTTGAGAAACGCGTCACTCTCGCAACAGAGAGGGAGGTATAGTTACGTAACCACCGTATTTTTCTCAGGTTTCTCTTTGCGTGTACTTCTTTATATTAGCTTACAGGAGAAAGGTTGAATGTTATGCAAGCAATGCTACGCAAGACGCACCAATAGGGAGACAACAACGATGTTTAGGCACAACAGTATCCCCC
>CABEEJ010007859.1:0-27547 GCA_901482245.1 Timema douglasi | reverse complement strand
TTTAATCTTTTCTATATTAAATTTATTTTACTGCTTTATTACTTAATATTGGTACTTTAATATTCTTGTTTCTCCCGTGCTCAATTTAAGACGCAAACATAAATTTTTTCCTAAGCGTAGGCTTTTGATTGGTAATTTAGAATAATAAGCAATTAAAGGGGAATTTCAAAATATTAGATTTTTGTATATAAGATAGTTAATTAGTTCGTATACCATAAATAAATTAGTATATTTATTTAGAATTTGTGTTAAATGTTTAGTTAACTTACTGGTTTATTCGAGATTGTAAGGTAAGGCCTAATTAAATATTATGCTCTTAAATTGTGTGTTTACTGGATCTTGTGGTGAAATGTGAATTGAACATAGAAATAGAATATAGATTATAGTTAATATAGAAACGTCGTTTAAGACATGATCATTTCACTAAGCACCACCAACTTTAGCGCCGTTCTCATAAAAGAGTAGAGAGATATAGGGGTTGGCTTTGAATAGAAAGGGCAGGCTTCACTTCCGATCCTTGACAATCGGGCTAGAGTGAAGCTGACTCTGAGCTTGGAAACTGTTATTCCCTCCCATAGGCATCGCTAGATCTTAGTTATTGTAGGGGATGAAACGAGTCAATTTCCTCTTCAAACTAAACAATTAATAACACGAATAATAATGGTAACTAAATTAATTATTTAAATATATCATTTATGAATTGCAGCAAACCTATATTTTCAATTTTCTGAATAAAAGAACTCACAGTTTATTTTATGATAGTAGAAATATGTTCCCCATGTATCCACTCTAAGGGCTCTTGTGTTCCAGGGCCGTAACTAGAGGCCTGGGGACCCCGGGCAACCCCTCCCACCTCAAAATACCACATTCTCAATTTCTTTTAATGAGTCTTGATGATGTGTGTTGCTAGTTATTGGGTGTTTTTGATCCGCCCTCGCCCCTACCCACTCCACCTCCCCCCTCCAAGTTAACTCTCCTTTAGATCCTTTATCGTTACCAGTGACTCTCTCGTGTAGCGAAACTTTTAACGGATTGGCAAGGATAAACAGCGAGAGTCAAATATATTGAGACGATATGCGTTTGATTAAAGCTTTGGTCTGATTTCGTTCAAATATATATATATATAAACTCCTCCTCGCTCTGGGGCCCTGCCCCGGTGGTAGTTACGGCCCTGCCGTATTCACTCATCATTGAGAATTAGTAATTTTTATACATCCTCCCTCAAGATGAATGAGCCAACATTGCAATTGCTATCCCTATCACGTCAAGGTAAGTGTCTTACTACCCACCCGGGCTATACACATTTTGGTTACGCTAATGGGGCAGAGGTAAGCTATATAGACATTTTAGTAAATGTACCCGCATTCTTATGTCGGGAAACATTTTAGGAAAAACATCCTCAATACTATCTGCCGGGATCCAAACCTTGGCCTCCACGTAGACATAAAACTAGCTTATATGAACAAGGCATTTAGTCCGCATATCCACCTATGTGTGTTACTAACTCTATTTAAACGAGTTGATCATTTAAAAATACAATCTCTCTATACTGACAGAAATAAAACTAATCAATGACTCCGTCAAATTAAGAGGAATCATGCTTTGCAGAGTTATCAACAAATAAACCAAAGTTGAGACGTCCATATTAAAGTGAGAGCCATTGAAACGTTCACCTGTTGTGGTTAGACGGGTTCGGGAGCTCGGCTAGCGGTAGAGCCGTGTGTTTTAGTTTGGAGCTAAGCCGGTGATGTAAAACAATGTGGACAGAGTTCATTGCTCGCTGCTCTCGACAAGATGGCCTCGCCCGCCCTTTGCTTTCGTAACGAAACGTTTCGTTTAGCTTATTTTTATTAGAAATGAGATTGTCCCCGACGTTAACCTACAGACATAGAGAGAGAGAGAGAAAATGTTTTAACTCGCGGGATCTAAATTTAGTGGAACATTATTTACAAAACTAGTATCCGTATCTAAAACAATATCACTATACAAATTAACTAAAGAAGCGTTTGCCATTAGCCTTATAAAAATTGATGGAAGAGTATCTATACAAATCACTTTATTAAAATATAATTTAAAGAATTTTGTACAATCAATAAAACAAATATTTATTTAAAAATACCAGTAATCTAAATATCTTGTTAAATTCGACTGAACTATTTTCTTTTGTATTTTAGAAAATGTTCTAAAAAAATATGAAATTTAAGTCAGATTTATCAGATAAGACTTGGATGAGAAATATTTGATCCAAAGGATGTTCAATTTACAAAAGGTATAAATTATTGAAATTTAAAAATTGGAATATGTTTAAAAAAGAAATAGAGTAAATTGATATGGAACAAATTTAAATTGATAAGATATATATATATATTGAATTAATTAAATAGTAATTAAATGGTCCAACACCTTAGTTCAGTCGGTAGCGTGTCTGCCTATTGAGCCAAGGGTCTCGGGTTCAATTCCCGGCATGGCCGAAAAACTTATCATCGATGAGAATATGGGTTCATAAATTGATGTCCGGAACTGGACGTTGTGTCTGTCCAAGATAGATTATAAGGCATATGAAGCTACGGCAGAACTAACAAGCCGGTACTGGAGAATATATGGCTTGAATAAAACACTGACCATAGGCCACAGGCTGGAGATAGTAGTGGATAAAAAGTAAAGTAATTAAATTATTATTATTAGCACCGCGTCTTACTACCCGTTTGGGTTATACGCACTTACGCTAATTGTGTAATGGTAGGGTGATTGTGAGATGAAATGAAGGACCTACAGTTTAACGTGGAATCCGAACCACGATGGAGGCCTGGAATTCCTCACATTCACAAGTTGTGATTAATACACGTCTTGTCAAAGGTGAAGGAAGGGTTTGGAAATCAGATAAATCTGTGCCGGGACCGGGGATTGAACCCCGGCCGTCAGCATAGAAGTCTGACACCTTACCCCTAGACCGCCAGGTCACCCAAGTAATTAAATGAAAAGCCTAATAAAATATACATGATATATATATATATATATATATAGTTATAACATATAAAAGACAAAATAAATATAAAGCTATTTCACTAGCCAATAAAATGTGTCATTTAACAAGTAATTGTATAATAAATATATTCAATAATGAGTAATAAATCACGTATAGTAAGATGCTAGAATGATTTAAGGAAATAAAAACAAAATTTTTTGATAAATAAAATAAGCCACATAAAAAATTATGTTTAACCAGCAGTGATAAGAGAATAAAAGTTTTGTTAATATAAGTTCAATGAAATAATATTAAAACTTATGATATATATTCCAGAGTAGCTTGTGAATAGGGCCCCTTGCTCCTATTAGGAAATTTAGGGGTCCTACAAATCTCAATATAAACCATTAATCCCAATCGTATTCTAAACAAATAATCTGTCCGCATATAGGGCACTAAGCACTCATAAGACAAGTGTATTGCAAGCTTAGAAATAGTTAGCTAGTGCAAACATAAATTAAAGTATTTCTAAAGATATCCAATTATATAAAAAATAAATTATTACTTCATGTTTTAGCTGTAAGTATTCAACAAAATAAAATTTGCCCTGTACAATAAAATCGAGGCGTAATATAAACACACTTAAAATTAAAGTGGCCGCATGGTCTAAGGCGCTACTCTCGCAATAGACTTGACTACCGATGATGGGGAGATCGTGGTTCAACCCTGGTAGGATGTACTGAGGGTGGGTTTTCTTAAATAGTTTTTCATTCTCTCCAAGCAAATTCTGGTACACTTCCTCTAAATTCAACCTTACTCATACCTAACCATTTAGAGCAATTAGTAAATAAACGTATAACCCGAATGGGTAGTAAGACGTGTAACTAAAAATGTAATTAATAAATGGTAAGCCTCTATAACGTTTATAGAAGTGTTTTTTAGTTCTGAAGGTGACCTGGTGGTCTAGGGATAAGGTGTCAGACTTCTATACTGGCGGCCGGGGTTCAATCCTCGGTCCCGGCACAGATTTATCTGATTACCAAACCCTTCCTTCACCTCTGACAAGACATCTTGTGAATGTGAGGAATGCCAGGCCTCCACCGTGGTTCGGATTCCACGTTAAACTGTAGATCCTCCATTTCATCTCACAATCACCCTATCATTACACATTAGCGTAAGTGCGTATAACCCGAACTGGTAGTAAGACGCGGTGCTAATAACAATTTAGTTCTGAAACGGCTTCAATGTCATCCATATTAACCCACACCCATACGGCACCGCGCATACACTCATATTACCGATATTAATCCACATTACTGTAATCTAATTGCCTAATACTGTTGGAAGAGTATTACTTGTTGTTTACACGAATATTGAAATATTTAATTGCTTCCCGTTTTATTGAATTATTGTGTTCAAATGATTAAAATATAACGATATACACTTTCCACTGCTACATTAAGTTTGTAATGGGACTTTGGCATTTATCTCGTTTACTTGAGTGAGTTATGGCTTACGGAAAATACGTTGTTTTTTAATATCATTACATGATATATTTTAATTTTGAGCTCCCATATACAGTAATTAGTAACATTTATTTATGTTCAGGGTGTCCAGTGACCTGGAAAACCTGGAAAACAGGAAAAGTCAGGGAGTTTTATCAAATTTCTGGAATTTCCATATATTCACTCAAACAAATGTAACTGTCATTTAAAATTCTCGAAATATCACTTTTCTTCCAGTCTATACAAACCACGAATATTTTTTAGCACTGTTGTTGAACATACCAATCTCAATTCTCAAAGTCAACTTGTGATTTTCCAATCACCTTTCCGCCCCATTATCGTGTGTGTTTAGCCAAAGTTGAGTCATGGTTATACATATGTGCGAGAATTTGATTACATCATAGGAATACTAAACAAATAGAAGAGTGTGTTTCACAACAGTTTTCAATTGTACTGGCTCAAAATGATCTCACTAATATCCATCTTAGTGCTTACTACCCAATAGCCCATTGCTTTAGGGTGCAATCTTTTAACCCCTCTATTGACTGTCACAATTTAAGAATGTGTATGTGTGTAAAATACATAACTTATATTAAATTGATATCTTAATAATATGGTGTTTATCATGTATAGTGACTGGAAAAGTTGGAAATGCGCTCTGGAAAAGTCAGGGGCTTTTAAAATTGAGTTTAGTTGGAAACCTTGAATTGTTGTAAATAAATGGTATTTGGGAAAGAGATTAAAATAAATATTAAATACTATTAAACTATCCCAAAGGATTATTTTTATACATGGTTTTAGTTATTTATTTTCTGCCCAAACTTCAATTTTAGTCACGAGTTTTATGGTGGTAGAGTACTTTCCAAGTTGGTTAGTCAGGACTTGGGGTATTTTGTTCTTCATAATGCGAACATGTTGGAGAAAAGAGAGACTTCTAATTGGAAGACTTCATAGCCTCTTTGCTGCTCGTCATGTATTTCGCAGAACTCACCCGAGTTGCAAATCGCATTACCCGTTACTTTGAAAAGCTCTCGCTTCTCTTCGAAAGTACCACACCACAATAGAAATTACATCGTCTACTTTTCAGATTCGACTTGGAACCACCACGCGTGCTGATCTATTTATCTCTTTATACATCCTAATTACTCTCCTCCCTCCGCTCCAAAAATACATGCACAGAAAGAGCGGGTCAAGTCCTAGTTCTTCTTTATTTACATTGCGACACTCATCTCTGTCTTGTCTTGGCGACATACAGGGCGGCTCCGGTCATCAGTATCTCGCTGTTTGTGAGACTGATGGTGGGGCGACACTGTCGGGTGTTAAGACACTCGTAGAGATCTGTTTTATTTAAACATGATCATTCTTCTATGCTAGACATGTATTCAAGTATTTAAAGACAGCGCTTTATAATACGTTCTCTATAAATGCAAAGTTTTAGGAAACATTATATTGGGAGGTGAGGGAAATTATGTTTACAGGGTGTCTACCAATACTGGAAATATTGGGAGGTGAGGGAAATTATGTTTACAGGGTGTCTACCAATACTGGAAATATTGGGAGGTGAGGTAAATTATGTTTACAGGGTGTCTACCAATACTGGGAATATTGGGAGGTAAGGGAAATTATGTTTACAGGGTGTCTACCAATACTGGAAATATTGGGAGGTGAGGGAATTTATGTTTACAGGATGTCTACCAATACTGGGAATATTGGGAGGTGAGGGAAATTATGTTTACAGGATGTCTACCAATGCTGGAAATATTGGGAGGTGAGGGAATTTATGTTTACAGGATGTCTACCAATACTGGAAATACTTTAAATATACTTGAATTAACTTTGCACACTGGAATGTACTTGAATTTCGAATCAACTATTGGAAAAATATGAACCCTTTCACTAAGTGAAACGCTGGCTACGGCACTATTATCAATTTATCCAAACCCACCTCGGGGGGTCTAACGCGCTACTCTCGCAGTAGACTAGACTGGCGATGATGGGAAGATAGAGGTTCTAATCTTGGTTTTGTACTGAGGGTGGTTTTTCCAAAATGGTTTTCTTTTCCCCGCGCAAACGCAGGTACACTTCCTCTAAATATAGCCTTCTTAGTCCATAAAACCACTAGCGTAATTATTCCACAGTTGTGTACTCCAAACGTTCAGTAAAGCGTGATGCCGCAAAGACGAGTGATGGCTGACATCTTTAAATGAACACGAGATTCTGTTACAAATCCTTGTAGTACTATTTTACTTTGACTTACACTTCAACCTCTTTCAGTGTTCTAGAATTAATGTAAACACGAGATTAGAGTTATACCTCTGTTCAGGACCTAAAATAATATTCTTAACTTGGAGAAGGAACGTTATTTTTCATTAAACATTATGCACATTTCTTATTCTGTATTTATTAAGTAAATTCATGACTAAATGGGACAATGCACTGTTTAGAATTTCTCTTTTTTCTTAAAATAGAGACATTTACTAAAAACTCGTTAGATTTATGAGACAAAATAATATACTTTGTTGCAGAAACACTTCCCTAAAGAGCATAATTGAAATAATATACACATTTACAGAAATATTGAGAAATCTGAACAAATCTGTCCATTAAAGAGCATAACATTCAATTTCTGTTTTCAAATAGCTCCATAAAATAATATATACAATCTACTTTTAGCTCAGAAACTACTGGTTTTTATAATATTTTTCAAACAAAGATTTTTATTTTTAATCGTACTACAACTTTACTATGCTAAGTTATTTCGTATTTCAAATAGTTGCGGGGATATGAACCAAATTGGAAGACTCTACTTTTGTAAAGTACCCATAAAGTCATTTTCATGGGAAATGTCATTTTGTTAGTAGTACTAAACAGTGCCTGAATACAAAATTGTTAAGGTGGCTTTTGAGAAAATCGATTCTTTCTCAGTTTGCCCTTCAGTAAACTACTCTTAATTTAATGGTTGGCTCTAATTCCAAAAACTCCTCGGCGAGCCTTATGGTACCAAGTTTTATCCCCATCGGTAAAGTGTCTTCGGCTCTAGCCCGAGACAGACAGACAGACAGACAGACGGCATTGCGAAAACAACTATTTGGGGGTCATTAAACGTCGACATTTATTAGAATATCGAGCTAGATTTTCTTTGACGAGCACAATACTTCTCTCTACGAAGGGGGAAAGAACGCAAAAATACGACTTGGTGTGAACAAAATTGCCTTTAGGGGGAGGCCATTCAAACAAATATAGGATAGATTTTTGCTTTATATGCATGTGTTGTAGTTTTTTTTACACATGAGCTTAATACAAAATATAAGTGTGAAACTAATTTTTTAAATAATATTTGTTTTACATATATGTTTCTATTTCCTCGCATTTGGCTATTCTTGTAATAAGAATGTTTATCCGTATTCATGATATACCTAAACTTAACGTTATCTCATTTTATTCTATTGCAATAGGAAGGCTTTGGTTTCATATACATCCGATATATTTTTAAACATAACATAGGCCCCTTACTGTATATTCTGTAATTTCTAAACCCTTGTCCAGTACACTCGCTGTTTAAGAATATTGCGATATTTCCAAACCACTGGCATTGCGTAGCAACAGACTGTAGTCAAGATAATTTGGGAATCGAGGCTAGATATATTTAAAGTAAGGTGGTCTGAAGAACAACTTTTCAAACTATGGAAGGGAAACACAATATAAATCTGTATTATAAGATTATAACTGGTCTCGTGGTGTAGTGGTCAGTGGCCTTAGCTGTTTACCTAGAGGTCCAGGGTTCGGTTATCGGCTGGTACCGGGGAATTTTTCTTGAAAAGGGGAATAAATCCCATGGCTACCAATGTTTTGTTAATTTGGTTAAGATCTTCATTATCTCCACCCATCATATTCACTATCATCCCCCCCTCGTCTCATCGGGACATGGAAACAGCCTTCACGGAGAGGATGCACGACTAGTACATTCGGGTGTCCTCTGGGTTATGGTATATTAGTACTGGCTAATATTTCCACTACTGGGCTACGGGTGATGTAACCCAGACCCGTCATTATTATTATTAAAAGATGGCGGTGCTTGATTGTTTCTGTATTCTCTGCACATACAGTTATGGCCTTATACTCGCGTTGAATCCATTTGAGCATTTTATTAAGTTTAAAAATGTGTTTATTAGCCGATTCATTGAAGGGTTGGTGATGAGAAAGGTAATATCAGAGGAAGTGCAGCGGGAATGAAAAAACTTGTGTCAAAAACCAACATGTGAAACACAACCCAAGGTGATTAGAAACCCGATCTCCCAGTCATCAGCAAGCCTGTCTAGCGGGCGAATAAAACAAAACAAATTAATATTTAATATGTGGTAATTTTACTCAGTCTCAGTTATCTTTATTTCAACTTATTTGAATTTAATTTATATTTTTGGTGTATGCATATTTATATTTATGTGTTTCCATATAGTTTATCTATATAAAAGGAAAAATACTATTTATTTTTTACTCATTTTTTGTGGCGCGTGATCAAAAAAGTTTGAGAATCATTTCAGTCTAAGTTTAAAAAAGTTTTTTTTTGTTGCCATATAGGAGGTAGAAATAGGAACTCCATTTGTGGAGCAGCTTTTTTTCCACCCCTAAACTTGCACCTGCTTCTTCTTAACATGATCTCTAACACACCAAATCACCTCTCTCTTTTACTCCACAGTACATACATAGCTTGTTTCTTTCGTTGGTGTTTTTTTTTTCTCCGGCCCTGCCTCATATTCTCGAGCACCTCTTTTTCCTTCAAACTCTACCTTCTGGCTCTTATTTTGTTCTTTATTTTGTCCGTATCCCTGCTTCTCTTTCTTCCCTTACTCCTTGGCACCCCGGCCTTCTGACGTCAGATAGGATTTTAGTCGGCAGTTTAGTCCGGGAATGTCTTCCTTCTCTTTCTATACTGAATCCGTCCCCTTACCACATCTTGAAGCTCAAACGTTCCACGTATAATTTGCGTGCGTGAGTAATGCTCCCGGCGTGTCACGCTTACACAGGGACATTAAAACCAGTTTGAACTACCTAGTTTCATCGCTCTCGCTCGCTCGCTCCTTTGTGTCTTTTCGCTAGAGCTTGGTCCTCCAAACTTACACCAAGTTGACGAAATGGACACTTAGCAATGCTCAGAGGTAGCTCGCTGTGAATAATTAATGCAAAGTAAATCTAAAGTCAACTTGAAATGTCAGTAGCATTCGATTGCAATTGCTATAAAATGTTTCATAACACAGCTGGTAGTACACCTAATGTCGGGTGACCATTTCATAATCAAGCCAATCCTGGATAAAATTGAAAAAAAATATATATATATAGTAACGAACATGAAAATCATTAAAACGTGTTTTACTATAGCCTACATAAAATTATCACAATACGCATTTACGATAAATATAATCAAATAACAAAAGAAGAACCATCGAAATCATTATTAAAAGATAATATCAATCCCTTAATTACTTACCCTATGGCATTAAGAACTCAAAAGTCCATTGCCGCACTTACAAAAGCACGTCACCTATATATATATCTTTAGCCATCTCTATCCAGTCCATCTCATTACACCCTATCTTTATCTTGATCTAGTTCTATCCAGTCCTCATTACACCCTATCTTTATCTTGATTTAGTTCTATCCAGTCCTCATTTCACACTATCTTTATCTTGATCTAGTTCTATCCAGTCCTCATTTCACACTATCTTTATCTTGATCTAGTTCTATCCAGTCCTCATTACACCCTATCTTTATCTTGATCTAGTTCTATCCAGTCCTCATTACACCCTATCTTTATCTTGATCTAGTTCTATCCAGTCCTCATTACACCCTATCTTTATCTTGATCTAGTTCTATCCAGTCCTCATTACACCCTATCTTTATCTTGATCTAGTTCTATCCAGTCCTCATTACACCCTATCTTTATCTTGATCTAGTTCTATCCAGTCCTCATTACACCCTATCTTTATCTTGATCTAGTTCTATCCAGTCCTCATTACACCCTATCTTTATCTTGATCTAGTTCTATCCAGTCCTCATTACACCCTATCTTTATCTTGATCTAGTTCTATCCAGTCCTCATTACACCCTATCTTTATCTTGATCTAGTTCTATCCAGTCCTCATTACACCCTATCTTTATCTTGATCTAGTTCTATCCAGTCCTCATTACACCCTATCTTTATCTTGATCTAGTTCTATCCAGTCCTCATTACACCCTATCTTTATCTTGATCTAGTTCTATCCAGTCCTCATTACACCCTATCTTTATCTTGATCTAGTTCTATCCAGTCCTCATTACACCCTATCTTTATCTTGATCTAGTTCTATCCAGTCCTCATTACACCCTATCTTTATCTTGATCTAGTTCTATCCAGTCCTCATTACACCCTATCTTTATCTTGATCTAGTTCTATCCAGTCCTCATTACACCCTATCTTTATCTTGATCTAGTTCTATCCAGTCCTCATTACACCCTATCTTTATCTTGATCTAGTTCTATCCAGTCCTCATTACACCCTATCTTTATCTTTATCTAGTTCTATCCAGTCCTCATTACACCCTATCTTTATCTTTATCTAGTTCTATCCAGTCCTCATTTCACCCTATCTCTATCTTTATCTAGTTCTATCCAGTCCTCATTACACCCTATCTTTATCTTGATCTAGTTCTATCCAGTCCTCATTACACCCTATCTTTATCTTGATCTAGTTCTATCCAGCTACCTTTATCTTGATCTAGTTTTATCCAGTCCTCCTAAGTACACTCTATCTTTATCTTGATCTAGTTCTATCCAGTCCTCATTTCACCCTATCTTTATCTTGATCTAGTTCTATCCAGTCCTCATTTCACACTATCTTTATCTTGATCTAGTTCTATCCCGTCCTATCTCTTTCATGTCCATTCTAATGTTATCCTCTTAACTGCACGAAGGTATTTCCATTGATATCTTCCCATTGAGTTTTCCAGTCAGTTCTCTGAACGAGGTTATAGAATCTCCCATTCGCGCTGCATGTCCTACCCACCGTAAACTACGAGCCTTGATTATCCTAATAATGTCTGGTGATGAGTACAGGGTACGTAACTCATAATTATGTAATCTCCTCTGCTATTTTTGGACCAAATGTACCCTTAAAAACCTTGTTTTCGAACACCCTAAACTTGTTTTTGTCATGTGAGGTAAGAGACCGTGTTTCACAACCATCGAGAACCACCAATAAAACTATGGATTTGTGTATTATGATTTTTACATTCCTGGACAGAAGGCGAGATTACAACAACTTACTGACCTAGTAGTAGAATTCATTTTCTGACTGTATTGTTTTCTTAATTTTCACTATATTATAGTTTAAAAAAATCCTAAATATTTAAAATCATTAATCCTTTCAAATGAAATGTTGCTCACAGTAATCTCTAAATTATCGTCCCCAGTCTATGTTTTATGGGATAAATGATCATATCAGCGTTCACTTCTAAAACTATTTCCTTACTAACCTCTAATAAAATTTTTGCATTTCTTCCAGCGGTAATTTCTAGTCTGGAAGGCCCTATTTCCTAGAATAATTCTTCTATGCATCAATATTCTGGCAAGAAAAAAATACCTCTCAGACCGGGAATCCTACCAAAATAAAGGCACAAGTCCAAATTTTGTTGGTTTTCATAAACTTTCGTGCATTTTCTGGTGACTTCTATCATATATATATATACACACACACACGTTTAACATTTAATATTGCCCAACCATGCTAAATAATCTGCGTATCCTAAAAGTTGCATTGTACCGTTCAATGTCAACCCTTTTTAAATGGCAAGTGGCATTCTCCACTGCATTGTATATTACAGTGGTTCCCAAAATGTGGTCCGCAGACCCCCGGGGGTCTTGTCCTAGGGAGTTCGCGACAACCACCAAGTTAACAAAATAAAAATTTAAAATAATGATTAAACAACAGTAGGCCTAATCTTAATCAATAAGAACCTCCCCTCCTCTTCACACACCTGCGCAGTGCTTACTGCGCATCCCAAGACCACTGTTGTTCTGTCCTTGGACCGACCAGTTGAGCCAAGTCGTCACGTCTCTCATCATATTGCAGTGGCGTATTCTCCGGGTATGCTAGTCCTGCGCCGCATACCCATAATACTATGGACTAGTTTGTTTTTAAATTCAATGCTGTCTGTGTGAACTGTGTAAACACTAATATTTAAATTGTTAATAAATATAAATGTAATGAATTATTAATTTTAAAACTAATATTGGTTCATATTCCAAGAATACTATGTTTTAAGTAATTCTTCTTCCAAAAGTTTCTACTTTGCACAATATGAAACCCAGGGCTTGCTGCTTGAAAACCGCAAGGCAATGTCTAGGGGGTTGCAACACATTCCTTTCCGCTCACCCACAAGTAATTGGTTAATGAGTTCGGGCTTTTTACACCCCAGGCCATGCTGTTCATGTGGAGCAAGCTAAGCATTGTGCCAACTATTGAGAAAAGATTCAAGATCACAATGTTTATTTATTAAGATAATTTAGTATAGTTTACGTAAAATTACATAAAAAAATATATAAAAAATAATTGTAAGATAATAGTATATGTAACAAGCTTCAAATTATACACTAATTAAATACATTGAGCTATGCTTAGGCATTCTAGCCACTTGTATTATCATGTATGTGGCAAACACACTCTTTCGAATTTAGGCATTTCAGCACTGATAGAGGGAGGAAAGGGGGGGGGGGAGGTAACGAGACTGACGGTAATTCTTGTTTTTCTTTAGTAGAAAGGATTTGTGGAGTTTTAATAGTGTTATTTTAGTTTTTGTTTTACATTAACGACTTATTAGTCATTGTGATTTTATATAATTGTACACCAAAGAATCAGGAGTGTAATTTCACCATTTCAAGACGGTTTAGAAGGAAAAGGTAAAATAAAATATATTTCCTTATAATTTACTAATCAGTGGCGCACCCAGCCATTTACTTTGGGGGAAGGCATTCAATCAAGGCTGTAGCAAGAATGACATTTTGATGGAGAGAGCGGGCTTGGGGTTGCACAGCCTCCTAAGCCCTAAAGGCCGAGAATATTTATGAATATTAAATGCTTTTAGAAATTATTTAGAATAGTTTATAGTAGTTAAGATATTTAAATAATGCCAATGGTGTCGAAGCTATTATTTGTGTGTTTTTAGTAAATTGTTAATTTTTTTGTGTAACGGTAAACCTTTTGAATATCAAACTTAAGTCAGAAGCTGGGTCTTAAAATGTAGCATAATATACATTCGACACATCTTCAATGCTAAATATTTTAGCTATACCTCATTTTATTAAAATGTCTATTAAAATTATTTGTGGTGTTGGTGAAGGTGGGTAAATACCCTGTTTGCCCCTCTTCCCCTTGGGTTCGCCACTGCTTATAGCAAAAGATATGTGTAAATATCTTAGCGATAAATCAATGACGTATCGATAGAGTATTAATATTATTATTATTATTATTATTATTATTATTATTATTATTATTAGCACCGCGTCTTACTACCCGTTCGGGTTATACGCACTTACGCTAATGTGTAATGGTAGGGTGATTGTGAGATGAAATGAAGGACCTACAGTTTAACGTGGAATCCGAACCACGGTGGAGACCTGGCATTCCTCACATTCACAAGATGTCTTGTCAGAGGTGAAGGAAGGGTTTGGTAATCAGATAAATCTTTGCCGGGACCTGGGATTGAACCCCGGCCGCCAGCATAGAAATCTGACACCTTACCCCTAGACCACTAGGTCACCTCAGAGTATTAATAGTCCGAAATAAACTCCCTATGTTAGTGAGAGTTTACGCATCTAAATATCTTCTGGAGCATAAATTCTTAAGTTAGGAGACTCGTTTGTTTCCAAGCATCATTGTGTGAGATAAGTTAGGCCTTATAAAATAGTTTTGATTGCAACGTGAGTTGGACAATCCACCTGTTTCCCTCTCCCCAAGATCTGATGGGTGCTCGATCCATGTACCACTTCATTTTACTCTTATTATGATTGTTTGCTTTGAGTATTTCTAACTGTGTGCTTTTAATTACACTAGGCTAATTGAATAGGATCTGTCTCTCTTATGCATTCAGAATTGTGCCCATAACACTCTTAGTCCCGACATCTATATTTACTTAAATTTTTAATCATATGGATATCATTACAATTAGAGGACCGCCTATGTGGTCTAGTGGTTAGAGGTTCTGGCTGGCTATGGACAACTCTTTTAAAAATACTATTTAAATATATATATATATATATTACATATTTATGTTTCTTTCACGTCAAGCAAGTACAACCTGTTCAACTTAAATTCACTTTCATTGAATTTTATTTTTCTAAATATGATGCATGTAATTGTAAACAGAGAGGAGCTAGATTTATCCAGAAGGTGTGCGAACCCCTGGCTCTTGGGTAGTAATAGAACAGCGGTGGATAATGAATGAACACAGCCCGAATTTTGATTAAATAAAAATGATCAAAAGGTGGCATTTAAGATAACCTAAATATTATAAAAAATCACTTCAATTTAAAAATGCACACGAATAAATCAAACACGCATTTTACAAATATAAACTAAAACATAGTCTAAATATGCATTGAAAAGCCTCTAACAACTAAATTCTTGATTTGCTCAATTTAATATCTATTTACAAATACCTGCTTCAGAAGTAGTATAAACCCCCTCCCAATGCAACTCTTTCCATCTTAGTTGCAGTATCACCAACAATATAATATTTTACAACCAAGCAAGCAAAGAGGATACAACGTTCATGGCCTACATTTTCTTCTCGTTCCGACAACTGGGTGTTGCAAACACTACACATTTATAAAATATCGACTGTTTAAAAAAATAATATAGGCCTACTTTTCAATATGAATACCTTACAATTATTCAAAAGTTCCTTCCTTATGAGCATTGTGTGATATATCATCAAAATCCGAGCCTTGTAATGAACAGGGTAAACAGCTTCAACCATATTATTTCTAACAATCGTATCGTAATAGGCTACACTAAGTTTAGTGTTTCTGTGAGTGTTTGTTGTCGTTTCTCACAGGTTTTACCATTGAACCGTGACCAACATTGGTCTTATTTCAACACTGAGGCTTGTTGGAACACAAAACTTGTGATAACGCCAAGAGAGTGTGTGTGTTTGTTGTAG
The DNA here is from genome assembly GCA_901482245.1 of Timema douglasi. Lineage (NCBI taxonomy): Eukaryota > Metazoa > Arthropoda > Insecta > Phasmatodea > Timematidae > Timema > Timema douglasi. The sequence goes on along the minus strand of CABEEJ010007859.1, from coordinate 11,885 downwards.
TCCACTGCCTGGGGTAATTAATGGATGTCTTCCCCTTTGTTGTAAATGTGCACCTGTCGCTGATGGAGAGTGGAGAAGGCAGGTGTGCGTGCAGGGTTTCAGACAAGGGTGGATGTCGTCACAAGACCACGCAAGGATACTACCGTCTGCCAGACAAGGAACGCTGACTCAGTGTAGCCAACTGTATGATCTGGATACTACTGACTAACAGACAAGGAACGTTGACTCAGTGTAGCCAACTGTACGATCTGGATACTACTGCCTGCCAGACAAGGAACGTTGACTCAGTGTAGCCAACTGTACGATCTGGATACTACCGTCTGCCAGACAAGGAACGTTGACTCAATATAGCCAACTGTACGATCTGAACACTACTGCCTGCCAGACAAGGAACGTTGACTCAGTGTAGCCAACTGTACGATCTGGATACTACTGCCTGCTAGACAAGGAACGTTGACTCAGTGTAGCCAACTGTACGATCTGGATACTACTGCCTGCCAGACAAGGAACGTTGACTCAGTGTAGCCAACTGTACGATCTGGATACTACCGTCTGCCAGACAAGGAACGTTGACTCAGTGTAGCCAACTGTATGATCTGGATACTACTTTAATATGCTGGCGGTTGAGGTGTGCCAGTTAGGGATGAGAAAAAAGTATCGACAATTTACTAATATTGATATTTTTCTTTCGATACTAGTATTTTTTTACTCGATAATTTTTTTCCGACACTTTTAATGACATCAGTACTCACACTCCAGTATTTGCTAGGTATCGAAAGAAACAACTTTTTTGTTGGATTCACGCATGCTGGGATTACTTTGGTTAAAGAAAGGTACAAAATATATTACTAATCATATTCATCTATTAAATAATTTTCCATCAGCTACATTTTCATATATTTTGAAAGCTGGTATGGTAAGACCTTTTGTAATATCCATTATAAAATACTATCTATCATACCTTCCAAGTTCACATGACATGGACGCGATATAACTAAATATACAATAATATGGTTATATCATTATAATTTTCAGTGTTTAAGTGAATATGAAAATACAATTATTATTATTATTATTATTATTCAAAAGTTGATATTATTACTTGATTAAAAAAATCCTATTAAAATTTCGATACTGATACTTTTCTTTCGATACGAGTATGGTATCGATATTTTTCTTCCGAAACTTTAAATGAGTACAGTATCGATACTTTACCACATCCCTATTGCCAGTATTCCCAAGCACACCTTAGTGTTCTTCCTTGGGGTGTTTGCTCTGTATTAGATCCTAATTGACTGTACTGTGCACGCCTTCACTGCGGGTTCTGGGATTTCCCCCATTTGTGTGATCCAACATTGGGATATCACGCTAAAAACAATACCCTGTGAGCTCGGGTGTAAAGTCACAAAATAATCCACAGTTAATTTTTAATTATTATAAAAGGTATAGTGATCAATGTTGTTAGACCTATTACTTTAGATTTTAGAATATATAATCTAGATGAAGACTTCCGCTCTAATGTTGCAACTATGGTGTGAATAAAATTATTAAAAGAAACTTACATTCTTAGCCTGTTTAGTTAATTTAATGCAGTGATCCATAAGGAAGTATTATTGGAGGGCTGACATCCATTTTTTGATCTTACCTCCATTACTGTTTCCATCCTGTGACTCAGGTCAGTGTTTTATTCTAGCCATATAGTTTCCACTACCGGCTGACTAGGTCTGTCCTAACCTCATATGTCTTATAATCCAACTTAAGACTAGGACAGGCACAACACCCAATCCCCGGACGTTAATCTATCATTGTTAAAGGATAAACCCATATTTCATCAATGATAAATTTGTTGGTCATGCCGAGAATTGAATCCGGGACGTTTATCTGAGTAGACAAACACGCTACCGACTTAGTTAAGGTGTAAGATATATTTTTAGATGAACTTTAATTACTTTATAATTAATAAATAAGATATAGTTCTAGAATGCCCAGTTTTAATGCGTTTCAATTAATGTTGCTATCTAAACGTGGGCTGCCTATTAAAACAAATAGTGGTTTACTTGAGACTAGAGAGTTGGCAGACCTGAGTTCTCTGTCCAGACTCCAGCTTGTCCTCCTCAACGTCTGGTGTTGTGTTGTGAAATTATAGCAGAAGGGAAGGAGTTCATATTACGCTCATGCTAATGCAAATAAAAGATGTCCGATTAATATGAAATTTAGCACAAGGTGGAATTTTATTTGGTAACGTTTGTTTATTGTTACATTAGAATAGTCAAAGTGTGAGACCATTAGAGTATCTTTATAAGTATTTCGCTTCATCGTAGTGAATTCCCTGGTGTTTTTACTTTGCTCTATAGATAAAGTATTGCTATCGTGAACATTTTTTTACCTCGATATTAGGATGGATATTGGTCTATTTTTAGTGTTCCTCCTCGTGTCCGCTTGTCTCTGGAGCTACAGCAGATACAGGTTTTTTTTTATTTTGTTCAAACTTGATATTTAAATAGTTCATGATCATAGTTCAGATATTTTAATAAAATTCAAGCCTCAAATTAAGGGGTAGTTTATATATATATGTGTGTCAAATAAAACTGAATGTCGTATATTTGGGACTTCACTGTATAATTTGACGTTTTGTAGTAATTTGCTTATCGGCGAAAGGCACTTCCAAATCCTTCTTTGGAGTCATTCTACTTACTTTATTTTACACAACCAATTATTCAAAGAACCATTGAGAAAGTCCCCTGGGCACCGACATGGTCTCTTGAGGACACCTCTTCACGCCATCTGTTCTCCTAATACCATGTCTAGACATTTAACTAATTAATGCGTGTGATTATTGTCCAGCTGTCGATGTGAGTAGTTGGACGGCTGAAGGAACTCGCGCACTCCACTGCACGGCAGGTGAACGAGGTCCCCCACAGTTCGAAACTTGCCAACAGAGCTCGAGGAACTCGAGAAACAGACCAGGGCAAATAAAATATGTCATAATCAGTTGGACTAAACGTCAGAGTCGTCAAGTATGGTGAGGTGGAGGAGGTAAGGGTTGGAATCTTCGTCTAGTGTATACTGAGGGTGGTTTACCGCTCTACCTACCCGCAAATACGTGTACACTTCCTCTCAAATTCTACCTTACTCATCCCTACTCCATTAAATGTGACCATTCTGAGCGGGGAGTATTTATTTAGCACTGCGTCTTACTATACCTGTTTGGGTTATACGCTTAAGTACTAATTACGCTAATGGGTTAGTGATTAGGAAGATTGAATTTATAGGAAGTGAACGCATTTGCCTGGAGTTAGAGTGGAAAACCATTTAGGTAAAACCACCCCATTTGACCCGACCGAGATTCGAACCTCAATCTCTCCGTCCTCGGCAGTCTAGCTCAGCACAAATCTGGAGCGTTAGCTAACTTCGTCACCGAGGTGGGTTAGCGGGTAGTAGAATTCGTTCTATATACAGGGTGCATTGTAACATGTGGGACCCACATCGGCGGTGGACAGGAGAGACAAGAACAATTAATGAGTTCGTACATACATGTATGTGTCCCATTTGACCTTGTCTCCGAGCTACAGACAGGTGATTCCATTAAACTGTTTGTATACCATACTCGATATCTCTTGACCTGTTGACCAGGTATATTCTATGGGTTATTACAAACACCTGGTATTTTATAAAGAGTGTGACATTCTACGACAAGACTGCAGGCTTGCATTCAGACCGAAGATGAACATTGTGTGTGTGTGTTTATGGTGATAGTAAGCGATATTTTGGTCATGTTTGGTGCTCTAAAAATAGCAAAGCTTACATATTTTCTAATTGTGTCAAGCTAGCACAGCAAGAGAATTAAAACTAGATTATATTTTTACTAATTAGGTACCAAACATATTAACTTTGTTAGCTACCACACCACCCCACCACCCATCTGAGCTGTCCAAAAATGTACACAAAGGACGTAGGGACGGAGAAGGTAAAATTTAAAGGAAATATACCAAGAGTTGTTTGGAGGGGTAGTTAAAAACTTTTCTTATAGCAAACATATACCTTGTTGAGATTCGAACTCCGATCTCCCTGTCACCATAAAACAATACTCTAGACAAGACAGACACCTTATTTCCCGTGGCCACCAATGCGGATAGCCCTTAACGTGACCCGTGATTACCTCGTGCAATAAAAAAGCCGCTAAATAAAGCTGCTCAGATAACTGTATAGCCTCGCTGCGGCCGACTAATTTGTTTTAGTAAATATGTAGTAATCCATACATAGCCTGGGGTACAATGCTAATACCCATCTACCCAGGGTAATAGTTTAGTTGCAATTAAGCTTAGGTAAACTTCCCAGGCGACCTCCATGATTGGCTACAAATCATATTTACAGCATAAAAATACGGCATGCATGACAGGAGGGATTAGTTTTGGAGGTTGATCGCTAACACGTGCCAAGTGTAAAATGTTCATCATGACATCATACATGTGAGTAGATCCTCACACATGGGTCAGGGCGAACTGAAATTATAGTTAATTTGTTGGAGGGATGGTCTCCGGACCAAAGCCATTCACGGCATCTAATTTAATTGGACAGTTTGGAGCAAAATTACATTATAGGCGTTGAGGGGAGGTTTTTTTCCGTGGATTGCTGGGGTGAAAAAAAGTAGAAGAAAATTTTGAATTAAGGCCTGGAATTAAGGAATTAATTATACGGTTGTCTTAGCTGTGCCATTTAGCAATTAAATTAGCTACTAGAAATTAAGTCTGTAGATGGTTTCCCAGCGTATTGTGAAAATAAATAAAATAATTAAATAAATTTAAATACTTTCTCTTTATTCTTATTGAGAATTAAAATATTTAAAAAAATACACTTTACTACCTTTTTTTTAAATTAATTTTAAAATCTTTTAGAACTATTATTTTTTTTAATATTTTTTTTCTAGAGTCCCTAAGATGATCATCAATAACTCGTAGCCCTCTTTAAGGTAATTCGACCATATACATCTTATTGCATGTATTGATTCAATTGTTTCAAACCATTACAGATCGTGAGCTATAAAGGGTCGGACTTACTATTTTATACTTTTCATGTAGCAATGTTAAGGTAAAGTATTTACTATATGAGACTGAAGTTTAGTATAACTAGACGTTCATATGAGGTGCACACAGTGAAATATTTATTATATATATATATATGTATATATATATATATACTAAAATAAATTGTATTAATATTATTATTAAAATATATACTAGTATGTTTAAAATTAATATACATTATACACTATAATGTATTAATAATGTTATTATTTCATTGAAATATTTATAGTATTAATATTAATAATATCATAAATATTTCAATGTGCACACCTCATATGAATGTTTAGTTATACTAAAGTTTAGCCTCATAAATTACTAACTTTACCTTAACAATGCTACATTAAAAGCATAAAATATCAAGTTTAACCCCTTATAACTGGTGAACTGTGATGATTTGAAACAATTGAATCACTACTTGCGATAAGATTTTGATGGTCGAATTACCTTAATCTGTGAATTTAATTTTAAAATATTATATAATATTTCTGGAAAATCAATCTTTTTAATCAGGAACACATAAAATAATATCGATTTTCAACAACTATCTCGTCATAGCCCACAGTACATTTAGTCTTCATTCCTAGCAGTAATTTGCTTTGCATTTCCTTTACATTTTTATTAAATCAACTTCTTAATAATAATAATAAATGTTATTAATATATATATATATATATATATATATAGATAGATAGAGAGAGAGAGAAAGAGGAGGATAGAGATATTTTTTAACTCTATCAATAAAGTTGAATATTAATATTCAATCCTTTACAAAATTGTAAAAACGCTCTTTGATATTTGGTACAGATCACGGTAATAGAATCATCCAACTGGTAAGTCTAGTAATGTCCTTGTGAATTATTTGGATAACTTTAACATTACCAAGAAAATGTATCAATGTTTAAAAGTAAGTTGGACACCCTAGCCTCCCGGTGTTCCGAATAAAAATCGACCACCCACCGTGCGGGGGTCGTGTGCGCCCCGAGTTTGGTCGTAGCTCATCTACTAGTTCAAAAACATTCTAAACGATTAGTATTGGTAAGGAGAATGACGATCATATTTTGAAAACATATTAAATAAGTTGTTTCACTCTTGGTCACAGGAATAAGTCAATTTAACAACTAATTAAAAGTATTTATAAGAATTGTGAAGCTCTAAGATAACATTGATAATGTAATAAGAAATAATTGAGCACGTGAATAGAAAAATTGCTAACATTTTGCATCATTAAATAAATATTAGCTATTTAGCAATGTGGAAAAACTGTTACAATCAATTACCACCATAATATTTATTGTAATACTAGATTATACTTGTCTATTTATTGTATATTTTCTCACCTGCCTTTATTTTCATATTAGGTGACCTGGTGGTCTAGGGGTAAAAGGTGTCAGACTTCTATGCTGGCGTCCGGGGTTCAATCCTAGGTCCCGACAAAGATTTATCTGATTACCAAACCCTTCCTTCACCTCTGACAAGACATCTTGTGAATGTGAGGAATGCCAGGCCTCCACCGTGGTTCGGATTCCACGTTAAACTGTAGGTCCTCCATTTCATCTCACAATCACCCTACCATTACACATTAGCGTAAGTGCGTATAACCCGAACGGGTAGGCAGACGCGGTGGTAATAATAATATGTTCATGTTATATTAAGCATGTGTGGATGTTGTTGAAGCGAAGGGAGAATGCAAGGACACGGGAGTGGGGAGAAAGTTAGTGAGGATGGATTGAGGACGGAGGTGTTGTTTTTTATTTGAACTATATGCACAATTTCTTGCCTACCCCGTAAGGAAACAGCTTGATTGTTCTTAAACATTATTTACTTTAATTTTATTGTAACTCATTTTATATCACTTTTATAATGATTTCAGTATTAAAATTCTTGCTCTCAATATACCATTGTGATTTTGTAACTTGACTGTTTGTTGAAATTCGTTCCTTGTAAATTAACAAATTATAGTCAAATCGTATCTGTAAGTAAAGTGAGATTAAGAGTTGCACACAATTAAAACATCGTTAAAGATTATTTTTTGTAATTATTAATAAATAACGTATGGTATGTACTGTACAGTATTGTACAATCTGATATTGCACGATTACCAATGTAAAATAACCAACTTGAATGAATTTATTATAGTTTCAAAATACTATTTCAAAAGTTTTTATAAGGACCCAACAGACAAACACGCCCGTCCCATTCTCAATAGTGAAATACTACAAAATACTCTCCTATTGTTAAAAGATAAATAAATATAGCACTGTAAGCTTTGGGATGTAAATTATTATTATTATTATTATTAGCACCGCGTCTTACTACCCGTTCGGGTTATACGCACTTACGCTAATCTGTAATGGTAGGGTGATTGNTTATTATTATTATCACCGCGTCTTACTACCCGTTCGGGTTATACGCACTTACGCTAATGTGTAATGGTAGGGTGATTGTGAGATGAAATGAAGGACCTACAGTTTAACGTGGAATCCGAACCACGGTGGAGGGCCTGGCATTCCACACATTCACAAGATGTCTTGTCAGAGGTGAAGGAAGGGTTTGGTAATCAGATAAATCTGTGCCGGGACCGAGGATTGAACCCCGGCCGCCAGCACAGAAGTCCGACACCTTAGCCCTAGATCACCCGGTCACCAGGGGATGTAAATAATTGTTCTTTAGAATGTTAACGTTTGCGAACACATTATTTTCTCGGCTATTTCCACCTCCATTATCGATCATTGCTATTTTGCAGTCGAACTGTCTCTATTCGTGGCAGGTGAGATATCTACTAACTGAAATGAACATGAAATATTGAGATGCGGGTCGCACGCGGTGTACTGTACATACAAAGCTACAGCGCAGATGACCTTCAATTTCAAATTAAGAAATCGCGTTCAAACAAGTCGTCCGACGAGTTACAACTATAGGGATTACTTTTCCTCTCTAAAAGACTTTTTCTAAATGACCATATCTCAATACTTTTTAATAGATCTTTCATAATGATGTTAATGACGTTCTCAGGCATTATTATACTCTAGTTGTGTCACACCTTGTCCGCCGAGTCATTAGAAGTGTGCCATTTCACCGCTTATGTATTTTCCAAATGTTCTTTGTTCTTATTTCGCCTTTCATCCTTTCCCCTACCTTTATAAAAGTTGTCATCACTTGAGTAACTTTGAGGTTTATGAAACAATACAAGTCTCCACAGGACAAGACATGAACCAAATATGATACCCTGAGAAAAGTGTTTTGGTATCATAATACTTAATAGAAAATAAATAATTGTTTAGCATAAATTAAACAATTGTTAAAAATAATAGGTTTATATTGTTTTATTTTATCTATATAATTACAATGATAGATAATTATTAATCCTGTCTACAGTTGATTATAAGAATATTACCCAACCTAACAAAACCCAACCTTCATTGGTAGAAACATAAGCGATCTAAATGCACGACTTTGATGAAGCTGCGAAAATGAGAGACGTGAATAAGGAAGACATGGATGGCTTACTTTATGCGAATCCAAATTTGGTTGAAATCGAGTGAAATGTATGTATTTATTTTTCAGAATGTCTAACATAATTGCTTGGTTAACATGTATTAGTGTAACAAAGATATCATTTATTAACCATACCCTATTGATTTTATAGCCAAAGACACCCCCCCCCCCCCACCCCGTCTCTTTTCCACATCCAAATGGGTATAAAAGAAAACAATAATNCCAAAGCCCCCCCCCCCCCCCCAACCGTTGGAATATTAAAGGTTGATCCCCCATTCTCCTTTGCCTCAAATTGGTGACCCGGGGTGATTATACACTGAGAGAAGTGTTGCTGGATAGTCACGTCTGTCCCAAGTTTGGGATAAAACCTTCCATTAACTAAGGAACTATTATTAGAAAGGGGAGGGGCCAGCTATGGTGGTCTAATCATGGCTGCCACGCGTCTGGAATATTGGGAAAACACAGATGATTTCACAAAAAGTACTGTAATATTTGAGAAATTAAACTGCAAGTTTTAAGTAGTAGTCCTTCGCGGGGAAGACAAAGTGAAATAAGGAACTAAGTAGTGTAAGTTGATTCCAACACGTATCACCCCCACCCCTCCCCCATACCCCTCGTGAAACACTGGGCTGCGTAACGATTGCGTTTATCTCTCCGTTATAGTCGGAAATGTATATTTTGAACACCGAGGACATCAAGACTTCCTCATAAAGTTTATAAAAATGAAATATCAATCTTCTATACTACTCTTTGAAGTGCCTGGAAAAATGGGAATTTCTTCTAGAAAACATGAAAACTACAGGGAATTTTGTATATTGAAAATAGGGGCAACCCTACAGAGTGCTCTACTATCAAAATAGACAGGACTACCGATGATGAGGTAATCAGGATTCAAATACCGGTCGGGTGTGCTGAGGCTGGTATTTCCTCGATAATATTCTCTCTCTCTCTCTCTCCAAATAAATGTGGGAACACTTCCTCTAAATTCATCCTTCGTCATCCCTGACACATTAATGTAAATTGTACACATGCTTATAGCCCGGACGGCTAAGTAAGACATCGTGACAAAAATAAATAAACACAGAGGGGCGGGGACGGGTGTGAGCATGGCCCCGTGACCCAAAGCGATAGACCCGAATCGCATTTGGTCACCGTTGACGGGAGGTTGGGGTTTAAATTCACGCCAGGTGCACTGACATGGTTTTCCCACTTTCTCTCCAAGCTTATGTGGTTGCATTTTCTCTAAGCTACCCTCCTTAAATTCACTAATTTAAATCAAGTAATTATTAGTCGTTGTGTTCCCTATTTTATAAAAACAAACTTAAGTACGGACAGACAGTCCTATTAATAATTTTATTTTTTCATATTTACTATTTATTTGAGGTATTTAATGTGCACTTTCTGAACCGACTGATTATATCAGCACGTGAGTCTTTCTATGAGCGAGGGCGAAAGGGCCTACAAATTTTGCCGGGAAGGGTATTTACACATACTAGGGTTATTTTACATGCCATAAACGACATGGGGCCAACGGCTTTACTTCCCCTCCGAAGAAAATTGTGCTACGGATTTTTATCACTCAAGAATAATCCGTTGACCCCGGTTGGGTTTGAATTTTTTCATATTGTATTGACTGGTTACACTACATTGTAAAATTTCAATAAATCAAAACTTGTATTTAAAAAACGTTATTACTAGCTTTTTAATCATTAATTAGTAGTCAGTGGTTGAATGGTCTAAGGCGTCTCGTTCGTAATAAACTAGACCACTGATGATAGAGATATCGGGGTTAGAATCTCAGTCGGGTGTACTGAGGGTGTTTTTTACCTCGATGTTTTTTTCAATCTCCCTTCACATGAATGTAGGTACACTTCCTATAAATTCAACTTTACTCATACCTAACACATTTGAGTAATTAGTACATAGGCGAATAGCCCGGACGGGTAGTACGATGCGGTGCTAAGAAAAATAGTAGAAAATGAAAAGTTTGATAATGATCATACCGAACTTTTATCAAGTGATACTTTCCCTTTTGTCCTTTTATAAGTATGTTATGTATTTACGTGACGCAGCCTTTCCAGGCCGAGTGTTCATGTAGTGACTGACGCACCATGTCTAACGATAGGTCGATAGTTTTTAATCTAGTGATGTTCATACTTCATAACGGTATATGTACCAAACGGAACTGGTTGGTCAATATTAGACTAAATTGGAACAAACAGATCTTTTAACTTATTGTGAAGAGTTTCAAGCCTTATTCCTTAGTCCTATGACATCTAAATCAAATAGCTCTGAACCATAGAAATTCTGGTCTCGACTCAACTGATGTTCAATTTTTTCTCTGAAGAAGCGTCTCTACACAGAACAGAAGGACTTGTATTGACCTAGAAATTCAATTCCCTGCATATTGATACAATGAACCCCGGTCGCAACTGCACGTCTCTGTCTCTCCACATCCATTTCGTATTCACACATTGTTCACTAAGTTATTATTTATTTGACTAGCAACATTTCAATAACTCCCCAACAATTATGGCCACGAATGAAATTGAAATTAATTAATATATACGAGTAAGTTATATGCATAAGAGTGAGTATTCCATAAATGACAGGCATCTATTTAATGGTGATTGTCGTATAACATAATAAGTTAATTTAATACAGAACCTATATTATATTATATGATAATCCTCACATAGCCTATACATGTTATGTAGTAGATGACGTCATAACATACAGGCTAAATTCATGGTTGCTAACGTGACATAACTTACAATCTACAAGTATAGTATTTAGAGAGGTACAACATACAAGCTACAAGTGTAGCATTCAGAGAGATACAACATACAAGCTACAAGTGTAATTGAGAGAGGTACAACATACAAGCTAGAAGTGTAGTATTCAGAGAGGTACAACATACAAGCTACAAGTGTAGTATTTGGAGAGGTACAACATACAATCTACATGCTACATGTGCAACAACTAGTTAAGACGCTAGCCAGTCTATTCTAAGAGTTTGTTTCTTGTTGTCCCCCAGCACTAGCTCAGCAGCAGTATTTCCGGATCCAGCCGAAGGACGTGCGGGTCCACGAGGGAGGGGAGGCGATGATGGAGTGCGAGGTGTCCAACCAGGTGGGCCAGGTGCAGTGGACCAAGGACGGCTTCGCTCTAGGTACGTCACATCACTCAATGCAGTTGTTATCTTGTCACACTATGGACCAAGGACGGGTTCGCTCTAGGTACGTCACATCACTCAATACAGTTGTTATCTTGTCACACTATGGACCAAGGACGTGTTCGCTCTAG
>CABEEJ010007858.1:0-27551 GCA_901482245.1 Timema douglasi | reverse complement strand
TAGTATTATTAAGTTAAATTAAGCATTATAACTATTTAAACAAAAAATACATAACAATTTTGCTCTATTATTACTTATTTTAATGTGTTTATTCTATAAAAAGGCTCACAACCATAAAAATAATAAAATAAAATATTACCACTCTTGCACAGCCTTAACAGTCAATTAAGTAATAAATAACTAGGTTAGCTTAATGATGTTATACTGTAATAGTTTATTGATAACATAACAACTCACTTATTTTTTTTTTAAATATCACAGAGCGTTAAGTAAGTTAATATGTAATATATTTACTAGATTATTGTTAACAAGAGGGTCAAGGTGCGAATCTCGAGCTAGTGAGTTTTTTTTTATGTGACTTATAATTATTAGTGAAAGAGAATTTTAATGGCATACTGGTAGTGATTTTATAAGACAATATATAAAGTTTAGTTTATGGTTAGGTGACTGCCTGTGGGGTCTAGGGGCAAGAGTTATTGGATTCAAATATTGAGGCATCAAGTCCTGAGGTTCGATCCCCGGCACTTTCAAAAGATATCTGAGAAGCATTGGGAATATAACAACGTCAAACTCAGTCTCGTGAGGACAAATGACGAGCTACCTTAGAAAAGCAGTAGCATCTCTGGTTTAGAAAACTGTGATTAACAGCCGGAGGGTTCGTTGTGCTGACATGACACCCCCTATTCAGGAATGTTGTCACTATCATCGTCAATGGCGGCAGCAGCTCGGATGGTATTGCTTGCTTGTGGGTTCACTCCATGGACTTTTTTTAGATTTAGTTACAATCTTCTTACTATAGTAGTGTAACACTGGGCCTGTTCACACTCTTATTTAAATAGGATTACTTAAATAGTATTACAGTTATTATTATATTTTGATATAAAACTAGCATTGAAACTATAATATTACTGCACATACTACATGGCATGGATATCAACATTGAAAAGTCAAAAGCTACAGTGATTTCAAAAAATGAAGAGTTTATGGAAATCAAAATTGGAAACTAGGAGTTGGAAAACATAGAGCAGTTCAAATACCTTATAAATCTGCTGACAAAGGTTTTCTACTTCACTAACGAAATTGGGTTGTGGTTTGCCATGTCTAAGGAAGCTTTCAACAAGAAGAGGTTACTTCTGACCGAAAAGTTGAGTCTGAAACTGAGGAAGAAACTGATGAAATGCTACATTTGAAGCATCCACATCATATAGAGCAGAAATTTGGACTTCCAGGAAGATACAAAATATATAATTGGTGAGATTCAAATTGTGGTGCTGGAGAAGACTTGACAAGATCAGGGGGAAAGACAGGGTGACATATGAAGAGGTCCTAAGAAAAGTGGGTGAGAAGAGAACCATTTTGAACTGATTCTTACTTACAAAATAACTGGATTGGGCACATCCTAAGAAGAAACTATCTACTGCACGATGTCATAATAGGAAAGGTTGAGGGAAGGAAGATCTTAGGAAGAAGGAGAATTCAAATATTGGATGACTTGAAGGAAAGAAGAGAATTCTGGGAGCTGAAGGAGGAGGTAGAAGACAGGACGCATTGAAAGTTTAAGTTCACTAACAAAATGAATGGGCCTGTCGTAAAACAAAGCCTCTAATAAAACAGTAAAAAATATTGTTTGAAATACATTATATTATGTGACTTATTTTCTTACTGTTTCTCATTTGTTATATTCAGGTCCCTAGCTTTAATATTATTAATAACAAACCTTCTACTAAATATTATTTTATCAAAACTATGAGGTACAATGATGATAAATTATAATAATTGTACATGTGGCAGCATTAAACCAACCACTGGGTCGAAGGTGGCTGTTTTATCTGATAGCTCGTGATCTGAATAAAATCACTCATTTGTAGCCGATGATTTACGCACGTCTATCATAGACTGCCTTAAATATGAGTGAAGAATGACCCTTAACATGAGACAATTCCTAGATAACTCAGTGGTAGAGCATTGGTGTACTAAGTCAAAGGTCCTGGGTTCGATTCCCATGTTCAGGTGTGATTTTTCAATTTTAAGAATAAATTATTATTAAGTTGAAAGAATTAAGACATTTATTTGGAACTGTTACTAAACGATCAATAGTGAGAATAGAACCATTGACCTTAATTATAGTGAAGTGATGCAAGAACATGGGTCAAACTTAATTTATTATTTAAAGATATTTTTATAGTGTCAGTAAATAGTTTTCATCTTATCATAGTTCAATAGTGCTTAGCAACAAACAACCAAGCTCCAATCTCTTTTATTTTTAAGTGAGAGCCAAGATTCCTGTCCTCGGCAGTCTAGTCTAACACGAGGATAGCGCGTTAGACCATGTGGCCAGCAAGGCGTGTACCACCTTAATTAAGTAATTATGTGTTTATGTTTTAATCGTTTTAAAGGTTAATGTAATTTCATTTAACATTTCTAAACTATCCTGGTAAAGTTGTGGAAACACTAGATATTATTAATGGACAACAAACTAAGAATTTAATTTTTTTTTAACAAGTGGCCCCTAAAATTGATTAATCAATGTCCAATGTATTGAATTTTTTAGAAAAGAAAGTCTACACCCCAAAAGTAGTTACACCAAAAAAAAGTAACACAATTAATGAAAGAGCTACAATACACATTTTCTGAATATATTGAACTTTTGTCGCCTAAAAAATTGACAAAAAGTGATTTATTTAAACAATATTCAACAAAGCTTCACAATCAAGAACCATTTAGAACATGTTTATCTTTGCTAACACAGGACGTATTTGATGGTAAAATACAAGACACAACAACCACCAAAGAAACGGTAATTGTTTTAGAAACCAAACAAGGAATTGTTCATCATGATACTCATCAAAACATCGATAGACCAAAAAAAGATCAGACAAAGAAAATATTAGAACCAAAATGTTCATACCCGTAAACTAAAAAGTAGTTCCAAATCAGCTCGAGGTAAAAACATATCAGCAAAAGAATATAGAGACTTTGTGTGAAACTGTAAATTGAGATGTTATGAAACTGTTAATTCTGAAAGGAAAAATATAATTTACTAAGTTTTACAACCTTGGGTCATATGATGCACAAACAGTGATGATACATGCTTTAGTAAAAGAAGTAAGTGTCAAGAGAAAACGTGCAAAGAAATCTACAAAAAAATATAAAACAAGGATATACCACCTAGTTAATAAAGTTGTTTGCAGGAACCTTCATTCATCCATTACGAGTGTCTACAATGTGTGTTAATACTGCTCTGAAAAAGATAGTTGAGAACAAAATCAAAGATATGCAAGGCTTTTCGCGAGGATGTAGCAAGATAAGTTATGAAAGGGAACAAGAACTAACTAATCATATTAATAAAACTCCAAAATACAAGTCTCATTACTGTAGAAAGGACAATCAGAGTTATTACTTACCTCCTGCGATGACCGTTCAGATAATATATGATGTATACAAAGAAGAATCACAAAATCCTCTTAGCTTGAGAAAATACAAACATTTATTTTATTCAATTTTCATACCAAGGCCTTAAAAAAAGAAAAGATATATGCAATAAATGTGACTCACTTAAGTCACAAATCCACTGTGCTTCTGGAAATGAAAAATTGTTATTGCAAGAGAAACAAAACCAACATTTGAAAACTGCAGAGGAAGCTCGTGAAATGCTCAAAGACGACATGATCAACCAAATCTTGGAACTGTAACTTTCGATTTAGAAGAAACATTACCGCTCCCAAGAATCCCATCAAAGTGATCGTTTATAAGCGACAGCTAGGGTTATATATTCTGGGAGTACAATGTCGAAAATCTGGAAAATGTTTTTGTTATGTATAGATGGAAGGGGCTGCTGGAACAGGAGCACAAGAAATCAGCTCGTGTCTGTTGAAGAACAAGGAAATGAACTTGTCAGAAGAGATTGAAGAGCTAATCTTGTGGTCCAATTCATGTGGAGAGTAAAACCACAATATTAAACTAACATTAATGTTGAATGTTTTATTACAAATAATCCAAATTAAATTTCTGATATCTGGTCATAGCTATCTGCCAAATGATAGTGACTTTAGTGACATTGAGAAAGTCCTTAAACATGTTCGAAGACTATATGGAAATAATGAGGAACTGTCACCGAAGAAATAAAATGCATGTTACAAAAATTAGAAACAATGACTTTTATGGAACAAATTCACTGTAAAATTTGATAGTGAACCGCAAAGTTGGCAGTACTAGACAGAAAATAAACTGGTTCAAAATACAAGAAATAAAACTAGTTAAATAGAAGCTATTAATTTTATATGTGAAGATGAATAGTGATGATGTGATCTACTCTGAAGTAGACATTAGTAAGAGAGTGCCTGGTCGTCCAACATCTACACCATTTGCGATGGAGAACCTTGTTCCACTTTGTCCTAACGGCAAAACAACATCGTGTCCTAAATTGGATAATATTAAATCAATCCCTTATCTTATTCCCAAAGATCCAAAACCTTTTTATAATAATTTATTTGATGACCAAAAGATCATTGATGATGTTGATGGCTATGATGGTGAACTTGACTTTTCCAATTAAATTATTTAATTGAAAAGAGTACCAATAAGAACAAAACTTTTGTCAAAATATTTTTGAAAACCTTATTGTTAATATTAACGTATATTATTTGTTTCACAATTTTTATAATATATTAGTGGTATTTATACACGTTTGTGAGCTATGTTTTAATTGACAAAAATAATTAAGTTGTTTTTTGAAATTCGCAACACTCAACCAAGTGCCAAATGATTTTTTTTATTAAGTAAATAGCAAACTACAGTAGCTGACGGTTTTGAAAAGTTACCAGACCAAATTTTATATCAGTACACCGAACCATATGATTTACAAAAACATGTGTTTATTAGTTATCACTTCTTACAGTCAAAATTTAGATATATACCTAAATGTTGACTGTCAGAGGGCACCAAAGAAGCCCTGGGGCTACTGTATGTATACTGGCATTGTAGTGTATTAAAAAAACACCACTTTGTACTATACGTTTATGTAATTAATTTTATTACATAAATAAATTGGAATTTATAGTGGAGCATTTACTTTGAATTCAATTTACCCAGTTTCATCGTAGTAGCACATGGATCTTTGTTACTTGACGCCATTCAGTTTAGTTATGTATACATATAACTCGTACATATTGTAAACAATGGTTAAGCAACTTTTTACTGAAAGGTTTTGTTTAAACCTACCGGTATTCTGATATTTCCATTTGATCAAAACAGGGAAGTACTCTCGTGGTTTTTTGGGCTGTTGTTTTATATTAGTATTATATATCCTTGGTAAATATATGGCAGTGAATTTCTTTGAAGTTAACTTCCTAAACTCATGATTTTTATTTAGAATTAGCTGAATCGATGTTGAGCATATTAATAATAATAATAATAATAAAAATCAATCAATCAATCATTGTTTATTTAGGATTAAAAAGAAAATTACATAATTTATTTTTTCAAACAACCCCAAAGTACCTAAAGATACAGGTATTGCAGTTAAATATTTAAAAATATATATATATGTGTTTTATATGTGTGTATATATGTGCATGTGTTTTTTGTTATATATTATATATATAAAATATATAACAAAAAAAATATTTACACATATTATAACATTTCCTTTCAAAAATATTTGCATAGTTGTTTGAAGCATGCCTTGAAGTATCCAGTCTTTATTTTACATTTTGCTATACTTATTCGAGAGAATTCTTATATTGTTGGTGGTAGTAGATTAAACTATTTGGGGATGGTACCTCTCAATTCCTGTTTACCATAATAATTAGAGTATTTACCGATTGTATACACTTCTTTGTTAGAAATTGAGTGTGTTAAGGGAATGGGTTTTTATTTGCTTGTATTTATTGGAATGGTAATATCCTATAAAGAGGCTGTACTTATATTATAATTGGCTAAGAAGTAGAATCTTATGTTGAATGTATGTCTGTTTGTTAGCATTTTTGGTACCAAATATAATGTTCAGGTTTTTTTCTTTCAAAAGTGTAATTTTGATTGTGTAACATTCTGTCGTTCCTCTCCAGATGGATATGCCATAAGACATTATTGATTGAACTAATGATTTATATATTATTACTATCGTTTTGATATCCAAGTTCATTCTAAGATGGTAAAAAACATATGTCAATCCTTTTGTTTGTTCTCAAGTTTTTGTATGTGTCTGTACCATTTATGATGTTTGTCAATTATAAGTCCAAGGTAAGTATGACTGTCTGTTGTGTCCAGTTTTTCGATACAGTCACAACATGTCTGTGTCCAGTTGTGCAAACAATTATAGCTGTGATGCGTAATATTGACTCTTGCATGGTGCATTTTAGGAGCGATATGTATAACTTTAGTTTTCTTTGCATTTATTATTAGACGAGGATCATGAGTCCATATTTGTATCTCATTGTAGACTTGCTGGAGGTTGTATTCTGCTATTTGGAGGTTTTCGTGAATAGTCAGTATTGCTGTGTCGTCTGCGTGTAGGTAGATGTGCCCATGCTTCACTTGTCTTGTGATAGTAATGACGTAATTTAGATATAGAATGGGTCCTAGTATTGGGCCTTGTAGTACTCCCATATTTGTCACTTTTGCGATATGTATAACTTTAGTTTTCTTTGCATTTATTATTAGACGAGGATCATGAGTCCATATTTGTATCTCATTGTAGACTTGCTGCAGGTTGTATTCTGCTATTTGGAGCTTTTCGTGAATAGTCAGTATTGTAGTGTCGTCTGCGTATAGGTAGATGTGCCCATGCTTTACTTGTCTTGTGATAGTAATGACGTAAATTAGATACAGAATAGGTCCTAGTATTGGGCCTTGTAGTACTCCCATATTTGTCACTTTGGTTTCACTTTTTTGAGTGCTAATTTGTACGTAGAAAAATTTGTTAGTGAGATAGTCCCTAAACCATCTTAATTACGGTCCACCAATTCCAAACTTTTTAATTATCTAAATAATATATCAATCTAAAGCGTGTCACACACTTTTTTGAAGTCAATAAATAGGTTCAAAACATGGTTATTGTTGTTAAGGGCTTTGTTAATTTTATTAGAAAAATGTTCAAGAAGGTTTTTAGCACTTTTGTGTGTTATAAATACATATTGCCTTGGGTTTATTATATTGAATTTATTTAAATAGTCTGGCAATTTGTTAGCCATATATATTTTTTAAATCTTCTTAAAAGTTGGTAGAATTGCTATGGGTCTGTAATTACCGTAGTCTAAATGGCTCCCTCCATTGTAAATGGTTCTAATAAGAAATCATTTCATTTGGTTGGGAAATGTGCCAGTTTCTATTGAGATATTTAATATGTCTACTAGAGCTGGAATTAAATTGGTCCTATCTTTCTTATTTCCATCATATTAATGTTACCATAAGCCTAGTGATTTGTTTTGTTTCAATGAAGAGATAATTTTATTAACTTCTGTACGGGTAGTTTTAGGTAGGTATAAACAATGAAGTGGTGGCTATTGTGTTTTCCATTTGTGTAAGTAGTTTTATATCACATTTATGTAATATTTCAATTATTCCATTCTCAAAATAAAATGCAAAGTTGTTACACACAGTTTTCAAGCTCTCTGTATTTTTAAACTCATCAAAGTTATTTTTGCTACATTTACCTATAACTTTATTTACTTTGCGACACGTGATTTTCATGTTACAAAGTCGCTAAATAGTTTCCTATGGTGTTAAAATTTGACTTTGTTTATAGCTCTTTTTACCTTTTTCCTATCCTTTTTACATTCCTGCTTATAAATTATATTGGTTGGATTTGACTCCCATTGACAATAGAGTTTATCTCTGATTATAATTTTTCCTAAAAGGTGGGTATTAATCCAAATTGTGTTGGTTGTATTTTGTACTGAGATTGGCCAATTTGTTGTATTATATATATACTTCCTTAAAAGTTAAAATTATTTTCTCATATTTTGTGTTCAAGTCTTGTAAGTCCGTAGTCACGTTTCACAATCCACTGCTTTTAGTTTGCTTAACGCAGACTTTCTATTTATTTTAAGTATTTTGTTCGTGGGAGACCGTGAGCATTTATTTGATGTATTTTTATACATTATTTTCATCCCTGTAGGGTAGTGATCTGACATTTTTATACTAATTATTCCTGGTATTACAGCATAGTGATCTTTTGATATATGTATAGATAGATGGTCAATAACTGATATAACTAAATTGTTTTTATAAATTTCTTCCCGAGTACACTTATTAATTACATTTCTTAAACCCTTTTCTGACATCATGGTTTAATATCTAGTATGGACTGGATTATATTTGTCTTTTATGTTAATGTGTGTGTCACCTGCTACAATGAGGTTTTCTTTTGTAGAAGAGTGGTCTAAGTTTTCGTCAAGTTCTAGTATAAAGTCAGACTTATTACCAACTGGTGGTTTATATAAAGCTATTATATTGTATATTTTATTTTGACTTGTAATCAGTGACCCTTGAATGCTTTCAAAATGTTTTGTGTTTTGTGGGCTTAAATGGAAGCTGTGTGCGTTCTTTACAAATAAAATTACTCCACCGCTTCGGGTTTCCTCCCTACAATAATTATAAGAGTTATACCCTTCTATGTTATAAAGAATAATTTGTTCATTTGTTATCCATAGTAATATTAATAATAATAAGAAGAAGAAGAAGGAGAAGAACAATAACAACATCAACAATAACAACAACAATACATATATACATATATTTAATATTGATGCGTTTATTATGATGTAATTTTACAAAGATCAAATGTTTAAATTATCAGCTCAAAAAAAAATTAGGCCCTAATTACTTCTTTATCATATTAATAATTATGTTAAATTTTATATTTAAGGTGCGTTACAATTGAGTATTTTCCTTCAAAAATCCACTGGAAATTTTGAAATAATGCTGGATGGCATCAGTTTAGTGCTGATGGGAAGAATTGTGTTATCTGAGAATACAAAGACAGAATTTAATAAAAGTGTTGCTGTCTCTTATGAAAATACTCATGACCTCACATCAAATGAGGTGTATAATGAGATGGAGAACAGAGGATATCAATATCAAGATCATTTTAGAGGAATATTGAACGCTCAAGTTGGAGATCAGGGTAAGTGTTTGTCACAAATAAATACACTTGCACATAATAACTAGAGAATAACAATTTTATTTAATATTATCTATATGAATGTTAATTATAGTCATTTATACTCACTAAAAAATATGAATACTTTAATGAAATTTACCCTTTTAAAATATTAATTTATAGCAAACTAAATTAATTACCTGACGTTGCCAGGCGTGATGAGTTTTTAGCTGTACTGAATATAATTAACTAAAAAATATAATCCAAATTTTAAAATAATGGCTTTGAGGAGCACATGTTCAAGCACAGGGGCTAATATTCTTCAAAATTTCATACCTCTGCGTGAGGTAGATAGAACATGTTTATGCCAGACATGACATGACAGACAGGCAAACTCTTTGGGGTTGCCCCTACACCTGCCTGAAAAAATGTAATCTTATACCAAATTAAGTAGTTTCTACATTTACATTTTCAATATTTAGAAATACCCAACTTTACCAACCTACACTTTAAAATGTCAAATATTTGAGATTTAGTTTGATATTTGAAATAATCCCACTACATTCACGGCAATTTTTAATTGTCCATGTCTACTAAACGTATACACTGGTTTGGGCGTGATTGAGCAATATACAAGAAACATTTCATACACATTAATATGATTTAAGCTTTCTAGTTAGCTTGGTTTTGAAGTTAAAGTGCTTACATACATACGTACATAAAAACCAACAACTATACATCCTATATTATTTGTATGATCATGTCTAGTTCATCTCCAATATCAGGCTACACATTACTTATGATTTATAAACTCTGGACACGCTAGAATTTAGTGTTGTAAAGTATCAATTTTTTCAGGATGTCTAATATAATTATATCTAGGAACCATTAAAAGTTGGTCTAATTAAAATAAAAACAATATAGGCTAAGAAAAATGCCAATAGTAATTTTTTAAGCTGTTATCTTGAAACAAAATGGCATACGTAATTTATAATTATCCTTTATGGTAATCGGACACTCATTCAAAGTAAATTGTCAGTAGTACAAACGCTACAGTGTTTGAGTGTAATTGAGCAACAAACAAACAAACAAACAAACAAAGAGATATACAACATTAAATTTACATGTAGGAAGTAGGTTAAAAGTAAAAACAAACTTAGGTGCACTTCCACTAGTTTCTTTAAATAATAGAGTTAAATATTTATTGATCCTTCATTTGCATTTTCTGCACCAGAAATCACACAGTTTAATACTTCAGGCTCACAATATGGGAAGTAACAAAAACTAAGGTTTCCTAAAAAATATATGCTAATACCAAGTTTCCACTTTCTATGTTTCTTGGTTTCTTATCTACCCAAATAGCTAGAGTCCGTTCTCCATAGGAGTGGTGGTAGCTATCAGCAAAAGATGGTACACAGTAAAAAGGAAAACATAACGAATAGCTAATTGATTGTTGTGAAATTTTGTAACACTAATAGTGAAAACAAATATCAACATATGGCTTTTTAGGTCATATTGTCTGGTGAATGGATACAGTATAGTAAATCTGGTAGCTTTCACTACCTGACAATTACCTACACTCCTACCGCAGTTGGGGTATATCCAAAACGTATAGTGTGTCAGGTCCACTGTGAATGTAAGAAAAATAGTTTATGGTGCACACACTAAAGATTTCCCTGAATTATTATTTAAAGTCTAAAGTTTCTTGTTTAGTTGAGTTTAAAGTTGCACTCCCCAGTAGTTACATGGTCTGATGCATTACGCTCGACATCTTTGATTTTAAAATTATGCCAAATGTTATAATAACAACCTTAGGGTTTTACTAAGTCCACCTGGAAATGGCCACCTTTCAATTTTTCTCTGGCTTATAATTGCACACACCAGAGATCACGGGGTTTAGGGCATAAGCACCTCAATAGAAAGTCATCCTCACTTTATAGTGAAATAATATGGATATAGATATTTAGTTAAAATGCTTGAAGTTCAGTAAAACGGAAATGTGACTCTATTAAATCTTAAGAGAGAGGGTTAGAGGGGTAGGAACAAACAAAACAAAATATCGCAGAATTCATGTGATTGAAATCTATTATCATTTAAATAGTCGGCTATGTGCTGTTGCTTGCTGTATACCAATTTGATTAATATTTTCAATATATCCTCTTCAAATGTTCGGGTTTTTTCCACAATCGATTTCACGACATTCTGTACATTCATTCAATAAACCTTAGAACTGTCTCGAAATCCTCCAACACCTCTTCCAATGTCAGGACGCTTTCTTGACTATCCTCTTAGTCATCTTCATTCTCTCAATTCCGTACTGGAGCCACTGTTCATCGTTCACTGTGGGTGGCCTCCTCTGGTGAGATTAAATTCTTTATAGCTTCATAGGCATTCCGGCTTCAGTGACAGAATGGTCTAAGGCGTCAATTCTCACAATAGATTGGACTACTGATGAAGGGGAGATCAGGATTTTAATCTCAGTTGGGTGTACTAAGGGTGGTTTTAATTCATTGGTTTCTACTTTCTCTATCTCCACGTAAATACAGGTGCACCTCATCTTCATACAACCCCTTCATTCCTAATTCATTATAGTAATTAGTACAAATGTTTAGCCCTAACAGGTAGTAGGACTCGGTGCTAAACACCAACAATAAAACTTCATAGACCACGTCGATAGGATCTTTAATTTCTAAATAAATGTAATTGAAGAATTATAGTTGTTCCTCCAGTCACATTACATCCTCTTTATTGAAAGTCACATGTCCAGCAGCTGAGCCAGCATGCTGGAAGAATTTGTGAATAGTGGCCGTTGCCACACTTCTCCATGCCTTGTTGGAAAATGTTAAGCCATACAGAAAAGTGGCCTGTCTGGCATTGCTTGATATGAACCTTAAACCTGTAGGGTGGGGTACAATGGTTAACTGCACTCAGCCCTTCGTCCACTTTCCATTTCATAACTTTAAGTTGCTCTATGTGTTGACAAAATAAGAACTCTGGTATATAACAGTTTATTTGAGTGTTAAGTTTAAACACATGGTATTTTACCTTGGATCGCGCGAACGAGGTTCAGGGGAAATTAAAGCAGTCCTGGGGAAATTTGGGGCAGTGAAAAGTCCAACAATTTTTTTTGCCGTTTTTAGTACATTCTGGTTCTGATATGGTAGTTTTATTTGTATGAAAAACAAAGGCCGATGACACTCAACACCAGACACTATCAGTGTGTGCTATAGTTAGGCAGTGTCGATGTAAGCACAAAGAGCTGGGGTGTCTGGGGGCTAAGATAATGTGTCAGAGTTCTAGATAAGAAACAAATGTTTATTATATCAACTTTGCTTATTGCGAATGGCGTGGCATACGTGATAAACTCGGATATCACTTATCTAACAAACATCGTCAAGAAAAATCTAGAATTAAGAATCAAGGGAGTATTTCAAGTTTTGTAAAATATAAATTACGTGATAAAGGAAAACTTATAATCTTAAATAGCGATAGTATTTCCCCTATGCATGATAGTAATAGACAATATGTAATGCACAGAAGAAGATGGGACCAAATCATTTTTTTTATAAGTTAGCTACTATAAAAAAAACTATGATTAAAAATATGTTTGAATTTTCCAAACTATGTAGTAGTTAATAATCCTTATTCCCTTTAGCCTCTATAAAAGTTACATGTTTTATTTAGGCGCTATTGGCTTCGGGGAATTTTTTTTGAAAATGTTATGTTCTGGGGAAATATTGAATCTCTCAACATATTCTTCACCCCTGCCCATGGCAGTATTCTGGAAGTTTTGGTGCACGGCTTAAAAAGTGCATATGCTAAGCTATTCCCTTTCTATGTTTTCTGGTTTAGAAGATATCCACATTTCATCGCGTGATTTAGGGCATAGAACTCACAATATAATTTTATGGACAATAAAGCCGAGATTTACACATCAATATTCCTTTTAGGCACGTAAATATACTCTAAGTAGAATTTTTATTCTTAGTTTTTGTATTAACTGAAGTATTGGTCAACTTGTCGAATTATATATGTCTGGATCACTAATGTATATATAAATAATAAACACTTTATTTCACATGTTTTCTACAGTGAGACCGAAGTATTTTGAGGTAGCCCGCGCTGTCAGCTAAGTGGCCCAAGGTGCTTGGGTATCAATATAGGTAAAAGTATAAAATATTACTCCAGAACTGTACATTTTCAGGCATCCCTCTAAGTTTCTTTGTAAAGTTTATTAGTCTTGAAGTTACATGTTTATCACACAAATGTATATAACATTTTTTTTTTATAATTTCCTCGTTTAAGCTGTCTTTCAATGTAAGAATACATAATATATTCATCTGAATATTTACCTAGGTGAATGTAAGATCATATCAAATAAACACGTTGAACATAGCCTATGTGTGTGTTTTAGTTATTAAAGCAACGCGATTTGTCTAATAATAGTAATACATAACAACCAACAGAAAATATAGTTTTTCTTTATATTTAAAACTGAAATGTATTATGTAATTACTTTTTGTATTTGGAGTTGATTTTGTGATTAAATAAGATGGAAATAATTGAATTAATAATACGATTAATCCCGCGGTTTAATTTATGGAATTTAAAAACATACATTTGGTGTGCCTTAATAGGAAACATATATCTTATTTATTAAATGCACGTACAAGCTATATCCATGTCAAATTTCACAAGAGGTACAGACAGGGTTTTGGGCTTGATTTAGTGCAAACACGCAAACAAGATTTCATGTTAGATACCAGTAGGATGATCATATTAATTATTTTACCTGATGATATAGTTTACTTTTATAAGGGATATTTTGAATAGTGAAAAAATAATTGAGAAGTGGGTATCTTTATAAGATTGGCTATATGTCACTCTATGTAATTTATTTTTGAAAATGTATTATTTGCAAAGTTATGTTGTTTATATTGTTGTAGTAAATTGAAAGAAAATAATATATTAAAGTTAGTTTTGAAACAACTAAAGGGTAAGGCTATATCTTTATTAGCAACATACTACAATTTTAAGTAGAACTGTATTTAATTACTTGTTTTTATTAATTGTACAGGCTGCATTAGTACGATCAAGTGGAGGAACAATTGGTGCAGTTTTATTGACTCCCTCATTCAGGTAGTTTTATTAATTGAAGGTGAAAGCTCTCAGGATATATATTTACCTGTTGAGATTCAACAAGTTGTTATACACCCATCTCTTCATGCAGAACCACAAGGTAAGTTTATTATTTCATCTCATTCACACATGTAGGTATTTATTAGTTGTTCAATTGGATATATATTTGAAGAGTAAGTTAATGGAAATCTTAATAAAATTAATAAATTTATTAAAGATATAAAAACATGTAAGGGTTCTCTCCCCCTCACTGCTCCCTCAAACCTTCAAATAAGTCTACATCCCTGTTTCCACACTATATTTATATGCTTGCCCGGCTGGCGCCAATGTAGAAACAACTCGGACTTAGCCTCGGGACTCTGGGTTCCCAATCTCACCACTAACGGGTATAATGAATAATAAAATATTACAACTCTATTGGTTCACACCACAAAAATAATTCTAAGTTATTTATTCTCACCATCAATATTTTCCACAGCAGTACACACTCCTTTTAAAATAGTCTGATCTATACGCAATAGCCAGTTCTTGATAACAACACAAAAGATACTTTTTCTTATAAAAAAAAAACAATAAAATCAACCATGATTCTATGTGTTACCAAAACAAAAGAAATTTAATATCCACAGAGGTTTTAGTACTGCCAAGAAATGTACTTCTTATTTGTTATTGTGTTAGACCACACCCAAGCACAGGCATCACTGGTCCTTTCAAACAACTATCAACAAGGTGCCTTATAAGTAGTTTATAATGAAATTGGAAGGAAGAATGATCACATAACTGAATGACCAAGAAAAGTAAATAAAATATAACATCGTCTAAAAGAGATAGGCAATGAAGAAATTATGGTTTAATTCAATATGTTCACTTAAGATGGGGATGCAGGGAAGCATATCTATCAACGGTGTCCTGGAATTTAACAAACAGTTTTTCTCTTCATTTAAGAATTTGTCATCTGATGACAATGCTCATGACAGCTATTCAAGAATTGTTAATCTCACCATGAGAAGAAAATTAAACTCAAAATTTTTATAAGAGCATTTTTTTTGCCAAAAACAGTTTTGCTAAAAAAAACTGCAAGAAAACCCTTCCCTTCTCTCCCCTTCCCTATGATCGCAAGATGAAAAGTCAAGCAATTGTTTTCACAACTATAATATTAATTATTTTTAAACTTCAAATTAAAGTTTTATTGAGATTTACTGAACAAGTTATCTTTAATAATAATAATAATAATAATAATAATAATACTCTTTATTTACCTGACGAAGTTGAATACAACATACACTTACATTTATTGAAATGCAATTTATTAAAGAAATATTCAAATAAGTAGAAAAACATTCACACGCTCATTCACACACACTCATATAAAGCTCAAGTAATTTCAAGATACTCAGTTTATGTTATAAGACAAGATAGATTGCTTAACCGCGAACTAGAATAGTAGTCTGGATGTTAGATGACGAGTAGAGTTATCCAGTTTGTTCCAAGCCTGTGATGCCAGGACAGTAAAAGAATGAGCATATGTTTGAGAACTATGTATGGGAATAGACATCTGTAGAGTGGATTCTGATCTAGTAGCTCGGCTGTGTTTATCTTTCAGAAATAGGAACCGTGAGGATAGATATTGAGGCTGAGATGTTGATAGTATTTTTGTGAAGCAATACTAATAAGTGTAGCCTTCGCCTTTGATTTATTCTTAACCAACTCAGTCTGTTAAAATACTTAGAAATATGGCCATGCCGTTTTAAGTTAAATATTTATCGAACACATGTGTTTTGTAGTCGTGTAGTCGTTATGTTATATCATCTCTTAGATCATTTTATACGTCGCAGTGGTCAAAGTGTGGCATTATTAAGCTCAGGACAAGGATAATTCGTACATTTTCTGGGAGAAAATTCTTTAGCCTTCTCAGTGAATGTAAGCAGGCAAACACTTTCTAGCAAATCAACGTTACCTGATCCGTTTAATTAAGATTTTCGTCAAAAATCACACCAAGGTTTTTAGTAATTGTTGCCAGTTGTGCTGTGGCTACTAATTGTAAGTCATTCAGTAGGGAACGGTCCACATTAAGTAGTAATCTGCTAGATCCTATAAGAATGGCTTGAGTTTTATCAGGGTTTAATTAAAGTCAATTTTTTTTGGACCAAGCATTTATTGTAACTAGGTCAATATTTATTTATTTATTGTATGGCGGTATTTATTGAAGAACAGTCAGTGGAAATATATATTTGAAAGTCTTCTGCATACATGTGATATTTACAGTATGACATTGAAGAAGTGATATCGTTCACATAGAGAGAAAAAAGCAATGGCCCTAAAATTGAGCCCTGTGGAACATCAGCCTCAACTGGGCGCCATGTTGAGAACGTGCTGCCTATCATATTACTTTGCTGGTGACCATGCAAATATGATCTCATCCTTTGAATACTGCCTGGAGAGAAATTAAATAATACATGCAATTTCGCTAATAGAATATTAAAATATACAGTATTAAAATCTTTTAAAAAGTCTAATAATATAAGAATTGTTATCTCGCGCTTATCCATCATTAGTCTGATGTCATATGTGACATTTATCAACGCGGTCCATGTACTATGATGTGATCTGAATCCTGATTGATAGGCAGTTAACAAATTGTGTTTTTAATGTGTCGGTAAATTTGTTGATGCACTAGGAATTCAAGTGCCTTTGGAAGGGGTGGAGTATACTTATAGATCTAAAGTCATGTAAATATTTTGTTAGTCCTTTTTTAGCTACTAGCGTAATAAGTGGATTTCCAAAGTGTGAGATACTGTCCGGTCATAAGTGAGAAGTTAATAAGTCAGTTATTGTTGATATAACATTTCTTAAAATTGTTTGTATTAGCAATATTGACATTTTGTCTATACCCTGTGCTTTCATTTTATTCTCATTATTGATTTGTGTACCTCATGATGAGTAAAATGTGCAAAGTAAAAATTACTGTCACCATTATAGTCACTATTGTTATTACTTTCATTGGAGGCATAAATGTTGTTTATAGTTTGTATTCTAGCCATCTTGTTATTTAAATTAGGAATGTGAAGAAACTCTTCATTTAGTTTATTGGGACTGATGTGCATATGAGTGCTTTTGGGTAGTGTATGTCCCACGCCCATCCTCCGCAGATCCTTCAAAAGTTTTTTGGGGACTCGGATAGTATTTGGGATTGAAAGGGAAATGTCCATTTTAGCTTTCCTAATGGCCTGTATCGTTGGATGTAATGTCACATTGTATGATTACTTTAGGTGCAATTTTAGCCACACACATTGAGTAGGATAGGTAAACAAGATCACGATGCGAGATTCCGTGGACCGTGACTTGTCCAGAAGAGATCATCTTTATTAGAGCTTGAAGTATATATATGATCAATCCACTTATGTGAGGTTGCAATATGATGTGTTAGGTCTAAGTGACATGGCGTCGTATTGTATGAAGAAAATAAAGTAAATACTTGCAAGGTAGCTGGCTTTCAAGTACATTTTGGAGCATCATAGCTGTTGAAGGAGTTGTAGAGGAAGGGAGGGATTTGTCAAGGTCACCAACAGACATGGAGCATAGCTCACTAAAATATATTGTAATTGGACTATCTCGCCCTTGTAAAATATTATTCGCACACATACGAAAATATAAAAATAATTAAACTTAACATTACCCGAGATCTTGAGACTTGAGTTGAGCTTGTTTAGCACACATACACATCCCCATACACACATTTTAGAACTTAGTAAATTAATAACAATAATCAAGACACACAATAATATATCAAATACCACACTAAAAACAAATGAAGGCCTGAGAAAAAAATAATAATATGAAATTGATTTCTGAACATAGTAAATTAATAATAATGAGTAAAACACAAAACAATGAATCAAGTACAACACAAAAACAAATAAAAATGATGAAAGCTTGAAAATTAAGAAATGATTAAAAAAAAATAGAAGTATTAAATTATATTTCCAGATGATTTACTGTGCTCTGGGTAGCTCTTCAATGCAGTTTATGTGCAACTTGCGTGTGTCATTCTTGATCAACAATGCGTCCATCTAAAGTCCATACGTTTTTCAAACCAAAGTTTGTATAGCTGCTTCTAGTAAGATCATATGCTCAGCAGTTAGGTCTTCCCTTACAGTTATTCCTTACCCATCAAGCTGTCGTTTCACACGGAAGACCTCACTTCGTTTCCTCTATGAAACAAACTTCACAATGTCAGGCCAGGTTTGATTCCTGAAATTTTGCCTAGTCAGTGACTATGGTCGATGTCATCAACAGTCACATGCGGTAGATTGAGTTTATTCTTAATCACATCCAGCACCAAAGAGTCCCGTGTTCTTCGAAGTGTTTTCAGCAATACCAAAAAAATTCAGGTTGGATCGTTTTTGGCATTGTTCCAATTCGTCTTTCGAAATGACAAGTTCGCGCTTTAGCTTGATTATGATCAGCATCTCGTTTCTTAATTTCTTCTCTCAGCTTCTTGATTTATTCCATGTTAAAATCAATTAGATCTTTCAGTTCTTGCACTAAGATAGAAAGTTTGATGCTGTCAAAGCTTGTCTTCTTGGCCATCTTGTATCGGCGAACAGAACAAAACATATTCAATTACTTTAATAATAGACAAATACACATTCACAATAAAATAATAGAATGAATTATATTAGACTTTAAATGTGTTCAGGGTATTAAACTGTACTCAGCACCTGCTTTAATCAAGAATAAAAGCACAAGCGAAAGGTGACCGGTTATTCACAATCCGCCATCGCTTCCTAGATTTTTTTAGTTTTAGCTTCTCTTATTTAGCTTTAGCACTCCACAATCACACTAACTTATAGTAATTGTGAATATTGTAAGAGGATGCTTTACGCGGGACTGTTTTGTGGCGGAAAATATGTCTAAACCTCCATTTTATGGCCCCAGACGCTCCTGCCATCTGTAGGGACTGCACACGAGTCTAGGTCCAGGTTCTGAAAATGCATCGGCAGATTGATAAATTCCTTTCCCAACATCATTTCTAAATCTCAGTCAGTTGGAAGATTATGATAGGGAAAATTGGGGACTGATTTTCCCCATCCATCAGAACTATTAATCTTCCCGGCGAATACTTAGTTTTTTTTTGTATTTGATCACTAACAATTATTTTCTATTTTATTTTTTGTCATTATTAAGGGACATCTGTTTTCTTCATGGTTAGAAAAAATTCAGAAAACTACAGTGTTATCTATCGGTAGCAACTTTAGTTTAATCAAATGGAAATTGAGAGAATTGGCATCACCACAGGTAAAAAATTGTACAAGTACAAATAATTGTACTAAACTAGAGATGGGCAGGACGACTCAATCTTGGGAAAGGCTCAAGGTGATTTATTTTAGTGAAATGAACCGTTCATTTATATCGCTTGTTATCGTTCGCGACCGACCTGATACTGGTTAGTGGCTCTTCTTTCGTGACGACCTACAACTGTCAATCAGTCAGTTACCGGTACCAGTTGGAGAAACACACCATGTAAATCAGTTATTGTCTTTGCATCAAAGGCCTGCTACAAAATACTTCCCATAATAATACCAATCTAGTAGTATTTATAATAATTTAGAGTTTTTCCCCAAATATCACGTGACATATTTTAAAATCCACTTCATTTAACATTAACAACAGATAAGATTGTAGATATTTTGAATAGTTTCCCAGTATTATCTAATCCTTTGAATGGTCGGTCAAGTTTAAGAATTTCCAGTAAACCAGTAAAGTTCTTTTAGCCCCAATTTGGGTTTCACGCTAGTAAAAAGTTTGTTTTTTAATACTTTCTAGACTATTTCAGTGGTGGAGTGTGATCTTTCTTTTTGGTGGGGACAGGTCACCGTTTACCAGTAATGATTTTTTCTCACTACGGGTTAACATATTTAATTTAATTCATTTAATTGTCCCTGAATTTAAAAAATCGCTAGAATTACAAAATCATTAAACACATTCAGAAACAAAAAGAATAAGAGAACTCAGGCTTTGAATTAAACTTACCATGTGATAACATTGCTTGTTTGAAGGTTGGGTGCGTTTGTCTCTTAATGACAGCTCATGACTACCATAATATTTTAAGCACTCTATTAATATACCTAATATTTGCCTATTTTTTGACACCCGTTCATTGTGTTTTTGAACCGAAATATTTATCGTGGAATTTATCTGTGAGGCAATATTTACTGTTCCAAACATTTTAAACTTTAGTGCATTTTCCAAATGAATTACACATTCCTCATATTTCTTAATTCAATTCCTTTAATGTTCAAGATCTTTACAGCCTATTGCTGTTCACAGCCCCTCATCACCAAATAATAAACAATAAAAATAAAATAAGCTCTGTTTTTCTTCACTCTCAGTTAACCACACTTGTTTACCAAACCAAGCATAGAAATGTTATTTTTTTCCACCCGTTCATTTTCATTAATGTATTGCTGGTACTGTTACACCCTCTCTGAGTCCTTTTCCTACGACCTTAAATAACTAAAAAGGCAGCGGGAGTAAGCTAAGGAACGAGTGACAAGGTATATTATTAGCAATATTTAAAAGAAACAATATGAACGGTTTATTCAAAACAATAACAATAGAGCAGAAAACTATACAAGGTCTCATTAAATCAAATTGAGATATGTTGAAAATAAAACAAATAGATAATAACTTCATATCTTTAAATGGCGCAAATAATTTAATAGAGAGTTATAAACTTGTAATATGCCCAATATTAAAATGGGTCAGTCTTGAAGAGACAGAACAACGTTACGGGTTGAATTTAATACAATAAATCAAAGATATTTATATCCATCAGGATAATACACAAAGACTAATAAGGGCCAATTGGGCACCTTCAAAATGTAAACACAATGTCTTTATTATCTCAAAGAATAAAGACGTCAAACCCGTTAACTTTACAAGTTAACTTTCAAACCTAAACTTTATAGTACGCGAGAGCTTTGCTAACAGACTTTAGTCAAACTCCCCCGGGACTATCAGATTCTGACACAATATTATGAAATAAACTATAACCCTTTTAATAAATAATAATGAAAATATCACATTAGAAGCAATTCATAGAAAATATTAGAAAATGCACAACAGTTAATTAAATTCATAATTAATCAAAGTGTTCAGAAAATTACGTTACATTAAAATTATACTCCAATTTTTAAACAAAAAAAAAAAGAAAATATATGTTGAAGTTTACAAAACAATTACTATTATCCACAATATCAAAATAATCTACATTTAACTCATTCTATTTCACGTCAATTAATAAATGTGGATATCTAAAGATTTAATACTCAAAAAGACTCTAGTGCCCAAGTGGTTACAGACAATATACAGAGCCCCATTTAAACTTTAATAATTTGGAAAAAATTAATAGATTTTTATGATTGAATATTTACGTCCAACATGACTAACTCTAACAGTTACAATTAAATCAGACTCCAATAAACAAATCGCCATAATTACGTTTCAGTTGAAGGTATATTATACATATGGTTTATCCTGACATTATATAAGTCCAGGACAATGTTCCTCGGTCAAGCGATGAAATATAATAGTCGATTTAGCATACACGCACATCACAATATATAGTGGGTTTCGTCGCAATAGAATCAAGGAGGGAGAACTGAACACACGCTCAATGACGTCAATGTGGCTTTTTGGATAATAATGTAGACTGTTGATAATGCTCCATCAGACTTCCAACCGTTTTTTCAATCATCTGGTGTTTTTAAAGTAGTTCATCTTTCTACCATCAGAGGGCAGGTGAATAGGTGAGAAGTCTTTCTCTAGCCGGGTTGAATCTTGGCCGGCCCATTATGTGTCAGTATACCAGGACGGAGGGGACTACATCTTGTTGCAACATCTTAGCTCACTCGCCCCACTCGTCAATTTAGGATAATAGGTGTAGGCCAGTCTTGGAGGTTGCTAGTTTCATAAGATTCAATCGGTAAGTATATGAACAGTTATTGAAATTGATTATGTAGATAGAATGATATTCTATAATTGTTTTATTATGTCGTATCAACCTATAGGAGCTACAATATAGAATTATTGTAGGAGTTCTATTTTTGTTGGTATACTTGTAGCGGGTAGTATGAATCACATAGAGTTGTACGTAAATATCAAAATGGGGTGGGTCCTATTATAGTAACATACAGCAATGTAATGTTACAGTACAGTCTTCGCGTGAAGTTTTGACTTAGGAATGACTCTCGACTAGAACAGTATATGACGATTCCAATAATTCACCATGTGTGTAATAAGGTGAACCATTTCATTATCATGTTTTTTACAAAAGATTTTATAAAATAACAAGAAAGGAAAAAAAATTGGTTAAATTTATTTTGGAAAAATGTTGGTGAGGTATGGCCTTTGTGGCCTCCAAGAATGGCCCCTGCCTATTTAATGAATTTCAGCCATTTTTACCTGTTTCCCAAATTTTAAATACGTCATTAGTATTTCTACTATTTTGTTCTAGCCTATTTGACATGGATTTGGTATATTTTAATCTAATTTAGAAGAATTAAATACACTTGGAATTAGGGATTACACAAGGCTTAAGACCATTTTTTACTGTACCTTTATTTTAAAATTAAATAGAAAATATTTTTATTCGTTGCTCAATTTAATATTAATTTAGACATATACTAGTTAAGTTTAAATCAACAAAGAAACTATACATTTTAAAGTATCACACCAATTTATTTTAATGAGCTGGTTACAGTGTAAAAAGTCAAGTACGCTTACACTACAATTTTTTGAGTCACCCAAGCAAGAAGTAATTTTATTAATAACTAATACAGTGTAATGTTTTTTAAACAAATAGTTTATTTAATTTTGTTCATTTTGTTTGTTTATGGATTTGTAACGGTCATGCGGCCTTTAAGCCTTGTCAGTCTAAATTTTACTAACTTATATATACAATTATGTCCAGGTTGGGTTGGGTTAGGTTAAGTTAAGCTAGGCTAGGCTAGGCTAGTGTAGGTCATGTTTAGGCTAGGCTTGGTTGAAGGGAAAGGCCCGGTGACCATCGGGTGCTGCCAGCAAACCCCTTCACCAATGTTACCACCCTCCCGTAGTAATTACCACGTGTTGATCTATTAGTTGTGTCCCTTCCCCAAAGGATATAGCTAGGTCCAGATTTGATGGGGGTGGGGGGATATCCAGTGGTGGCAGAGCCAGTGGAGTGGTGTTTTAGGGCAATTGAGATATAAGGAGGGCATCTCCCCTAAAAATGATTTTCTCCCTCTTATAGACTTATTTATCTCTATTATTATATTTTTGAACACAATACAATAAAAAAAGAATAGAAAGAGCTTTTATTCTTTTAAATCTAAAAGTATATGATCAATACTTATAATAATTGGGTGTGACTGTTCTAAATATCTTCTAGGAGTCTAAAATTTAAAAAAAAATCATTCTAAGGCCACCCTAATAATTTAAAGTAATCTAATTGTTAAACATTTGGGGAAGAGACCCCTAAAATATTTAGGCTGGACGAGGAACATATTCTTTAAAAAAAATCCCTTTTTAACAACAGCGCCACCCCCATTCTTCCCCTCCATACACACTAACATAAGTTTTTGCCACCACCAACATAAAATTGATCATTTTAAAAATTTGCACTTTTCAAATAAAGGTATTTCCAACTTGACCAAATGTATTGAATACTTTGACTTCTTTATAACTTCAAGCTGTTTGGGTGTCAATAGAGCAACACCCCTCACCTTAATTCTATCCCACCCTTTCATTCTTCTTCCATAGCGATCCATTGTATCAATTATCTCAGAACTACCATTAGAATATTTTCAAGTTGAGAGGTTTTGTTGTATCTTTAGTTCAAAGATTTACCAGCTTACCCATTTCTCCCCACTCACTAATAGTGCCCTAAACTCCTAACCTGATGGCATGTGGAGAGCTACTATACAGGTCATACAGGTCATAGAGTATAATAAACTCCTAACCTGCTGGCATGTGGAGAGCTACTATCCAGGTCACACAGGTCATAGAGTATAATAAACTCCTAACTCGCTGGTATGTGGAGAGCTACTATACAGGTCATACAGGTCATAGAGTATAATAAACTCATAACCTGCTGGCATGTGGAGAGCTACTATACAGGTCATAAAGGTCCTAGAGTATAATAAACTGCTAACCCTCTGGCATGTGGAGAGCTACTATACAGGTCCTAGAGTATAATAAACTCATAACCCGCTGGCATGTGGAGAGCTACTATACAGGTCATACAGGTCGTAGAGTATAATAAACCTCCAGTTGCACCAGCTGTATTTTATGAGGCAATGTTTACAAAATTCAATTCCAATTATCAAAACGTGTCAATTACCACACATTTAATAATATATATGTATATATATATTTGAGTTATTAGGAAAAAACAATAACCTAATAAGAAAAAATCCTTGGCAATAAAATAAGCCAATAGAGTGGCCCATGGTTTAATCTAATTATTAAATAATTAGTTGATTTTTGGTAAAATACATTAAAAATATCACAGATTTTATTTGTTATATCGATTAAGTATTAGAGCTATAAAATATAATACAGTGTAAGGACATAAAAAACTTATTAATTTATTTTTAAATTTTGTGTTCGGTATGTAATACACCATAAAACTTAATGCAATTAATATGATTTGAAACAACTAATTTATAATCATATCACTTCACATATTCTTTGTTTGTTTTTAGATTATAAAGTTGTCTATCAAAAGGTGACAGGAATCATTAGAGGAGGTGGAGTGGAAATGCTGGGCTTAAAGACTTCGCATGTGGATATATTTAAGAATAATGAAGCTTGTGTTAAACTTGAGAGTTTTAAGTTTGTATCACATTCCAACCCTAGACTGCAGGTAAAAATTAGACTTAAGTTTTCATAGTGAATTGCATTTATAACATAGGGATAAACTAATTTAAATATAAATTTCTTTATATTTGGTCTACAGTATAAATAGCACCAGGTATGTCAATCAAATCACGAATTTTGCTATTCAGAGTCACTCAGAATATCCGTTGCAATTTAATGGCTATAGTAATTAAAAGTAACTTCACATAGTTGGGCTTATGAACAAAAACTTTATATTCATCTGGTCTAGTTTACAATTGAAGGGAGTCTTGGAGATTAATATGTCTGGGTGGTAACCTCTACTATCGGGACACATCGTAAAAAAGGTTAGTTATTACGAATGGGAATAAAAACAACAAGCACACAATTAATTAAAAAAATAAATTAGGAATTTATATATTGTAGATATAAAAAATAATCTACGAAAATACACACGTCCTTGAAATAGTTTAATATTTTTGAGAATGTTTAATAAACATATTAATAGAGGGTTTTCGGAAACTCATAGACCAAAATGCACATATAGCTTGTTTGAACCAAAGTAATACAAAATTCCTATAGATCTACATCCAGGAAACTTTGCTAATACAATTAAATTGTGGTCGAAGTTTTGGCGTACCGTTCCTGGAGAGAAAAGATGTCAAGTGTGTGTACAAAAGGTTGCATAAGAGTTATACAATAGTGGCAAGTACGCTTTGTGATGTAGGAGCATTCATGAAGACCCTCAGAAAGTATTAGTATTTCTAGATGGACTGGCGTGTTGTTACTTGTTTAGTATGTTCTGCTGCTGTACTCCAAGATGTCGAGGTGTTTAGTGCCACACTCCTAACTCATATGCAAATTGTTGTACATGCATGCTTGATATCTTTGCTCTCCAAGCTCTGTACGCTGAAATTTGAACACAATTTAAAGGTACTAGAATAGTTTTCTGGGTGTAAGTTTATAGGGATTTTGTTTTACTTTTGGTTCAAATAAGAAATATGTGTAGTTTAACCATTGAGTTACCGAACACCCTAAATGGCAGTACAAAAATTATACATATATTTTAAAAAGGCTTATGATTAAGTTAAAAAACAAACAGATAATATGGAATTTTACTTAACTTTGAGATACACAAAGACTTGTGAAGATGATCAAGCTACATTTGACTGATACGAATAGCAGTGTATGGGCCGGATGACTTACTTATCACTTATAAAATATTTTTGAAATATATAACAGATTTAAACAAGGAGATGCACTTTCCCCACTAATTTTTAATCAAATCTTATAAGTATGCTATTAGGGTAGTGAGAAAGAGTAGGGAATGGTTGACATTAAAAGGTATTTAATGCAGCTAATAATCAGTAATATCATAATCTGCTAATGTTTGATGTTCCAGAGGCTAGTCTACTAGTGGTTCATAATAAGTCATTAATAGGAATGTCACGTTAGTACATTCAGTTGTGCTACAATTTTAGTAGCCTCTAAACCAGTAAAGAAAACCTATACCTCTACTCATGGGACACTGGTGTGGGTGTTAATTATTGGTATAAAAAAAATTGTCCTGATAAATGTTTCAACCACAAACTTAGCACCCTTAAATATTCAACATTTTTATTCTAATTAAAGTGCTTAGTAATTGAAATATTTTTTTGTCAAAGCCCATTGTTTATAAATCTAGTTTTCAATTCGATAAATACCTTTCGACCAGTTTAATCAGTAAATTATTTAAACATTTGAATACCTATGTAATTTTGCGCACTCGGAGTCCAAACTCCTAGGGACAGAGGCCAATTGTAGAACCCTCCTATGTATAAAAAACAACAAATTGAGCAATATGTTAAATACTGAAAATTGTAAGTGTTGGTAAATGAAGGAAAGAGAAGCGGCAGTTCCTTCTGAAGGTGTTTACAAACATGTAAGATAAGCTCTAGTCCAGCAGGTCAGTGTCTGTTCACCTCCACTGCCCCCCTCTCGCTTTTACCAACTTATGTTACAATCACTACCAAGACATTTTAGCTTCACAAGTTCTTTCTCATTCCAAGAGAGTTTGCTTGTCGAATGGGCTTAAGGCGAGACCAAGGAAGGCTCTGATTTAACACCTCTTAAAAACTAAGAGGAATACATAGTGGAAGAATGGAAATTATATTTATGTATTTATCCCAGATAATAATTACCGCTTTTTGACCCTGGGTCACAGTGAAGGAAAGAACAGAGCCACAGCCACTAGGTTAAAAATGTTGCACTCCTTTTCGAGGCTTTACTCCCTCAACGTTGGGATTGCTAGGTGTGACCCCCAGTGACTAGAGCGCAATCAAGTGAGCATTTTTGAAACGACTCACTTTAAACTGGAATGTACTAAAAGGTAGATACAAAATATGAGCTCCTGTCGGCTGGCGGTCACCTAGCAAGCTTCAAGTAGCACCCT
>CABEEJ010007857.1:0-27551 GCA_901482245.1 Timema douglasi | reverse complement strand
CGACTTCAAGCACTCTTGAGGCAATCAAGTGCGGAGAACTGGGTCCTGTGGAGTCAAGTTTACCGACCACGATATTTGCGATGTATTTGCCGCAACGGTCAGTTGTCTCATCGACACTTACCCAAAAGTAGGAATCTCCAATATTTTCTTTTATCTTCTCAATGGTCTGGAAAGGAATAAAAATTCACGTAATATTCAAAACAAATAATTATGTAAGTAAACGAAAGTGCTCAGCTCCAATTAATTTAAAATATCTTTGAAATTAAAATGTAAAAAATAAATAAATAGATTAACAAACAAAGAACTTATGGATAAGTTTTGGGGATGTAAGTAATTCTTCCTCAATGTGGATTCATCGGGGATCTGCTTGTTGGTATATTTTTTGAGGAAGCCTTTTAAAATGGGATTGTTTAGCTTCGTCCATGGTTTATTCGCGGCTACCATTGCAGCGCACAATTCAGAGTAAAATTGTTCACAATTGTC
The DNA here is from genome assembly GCA_901482245.1 of Timema douglasi. NCBI lineage: Eukaryota > Metazoa > Arthropoda > Insecta > Phasmatodea > Timematidae > Timema > Timema douglasi. The sequence continues at coordinate 27,068 of CABEEJ010007857.1, read as the reverse complement.
AGGAAATACAACTTGCGAAATTAACATTTGCCTACCAGTTTTTTCTTTTAAACTTTTGCAGTGCATCGCTGTTTGTTTGTGTTGGTCTAAATGATATTTGTCACATTTTACCTAAAATACGTGAAAAAATTTACATAATTTGTAATTTTACCAACTGTAATTTATTACGTCTAACTATTCTGAAATAGCCCTAAAGCCGTTAAAATATATATCAGAAAGTATAAATCTTAAATCCATGAGAGAGTTTAAAAGTAGTTTACTTGTATTTAAAAAACCTATGGATAGCCAATGCTGTTTATTTTAAAGCAAATAATAAATGGAATTATAGTTATTTTTCAAATATTGCAAACCTATTTTGAATCCTATTATTAAATTTAATGATATGGATACTAAACTTAACTCTTTGGTACACGATTGGCAGAAGATGATTTTTCCATCTGTCGTGAAATTAGTATTATCGCCTTTCCATTGCTTAAATAAAGCGCTTTTTCTTTTTTTTACCTTGGGCGCTTCCACCACAGTTAACACTAGAAGTGTTACCAAAAAAATCAATAAACAAACCCACCAAGACAGAAGTTGACTCCAAAAGACACAATCACATGCTGAAATAATTTTAGTTAAACCGAGTGGTAAACTATTCTAATCTCCACGTCAGTCAGGCTAAGGCTGTTGGACCACGTCACACCACCCTCTCCCATCCCTCTACTCCCTCCCATCCTAATACCCCTTATTATTGGGCGTTATGTTCTAAAGTCTGTCAAGGTCATGCCAAGTCAAATGTTCCCCTCCCCCTACCACTAACCCCTTTCAAACCCAAACTTTCATGTCTATAAACTAGACTCTTTTTCAGCAAAATATATATATATATATATATATATATCAAAGAAAAAAGGCTGAAATAGGCACAATAAAGTTTCTTATTCATAATTCATAAAATAGGTGCAATTAAGGCTCGTATTCATAAAATAGGCAAAAACCAACAGAATAGGCAATTCTAGGCACTATAAAATTAACATATTATACTTGTAATAACATGAAACACCTATATATCTCAACTGCCTATGTTTTAACGATAAAGGGAAAAAAAGGCAAATAGGCAAAATCCGCTCTCTATTAATTACAATCTATTATTATAGGTCAAAAATATAACTATCCTTATTTAATTTTGAATCAATACAACATATAAATATAAATAATAGCTAGATTTCATGTGTCAGTAGTTAATTGCATTAGTTTACATATAAATGAAAGCCTCAGATAGAATAATCATCTGAAAATGTGTTTGTTTTTTTTTGCCTTACACTCACCTAAGTGGTTGAAGAAATTTATAGCATTGTGTATTAAATTCACTCTAATACAATCTCTGATCCTCACACATTATGAATACTGTTATGTAATGTAATGTATACAGAATGAACTCACAGCTGATCTTGCAGCAAGACTACAAAGACTCTAAAATACATGTGTCAAGAGTTTTATTTGACCTCCAATTGTGTAATCTCATTTTCCCATAATATAAAAAACTAACTTGGATATGACTTAAAGAAAGACGAACTTTACACTCTACCATAATAAATAAACTATTGTCTTCCAACTCCTCATGTACCTATCCTGCATCCTTAAGGGGCAGGGGGAGGATGTAGAAAATAATTAGAAAAATAAACCAGTAAATTGCAGAAAGACTCATATGAACATTGCACAATATATGTGTGTGTGTGTGTGTGTGTGTGTGCGTGCATGCATGTGCATGTGTATGTGTATGTGTGTATGCATGCATGTGTGTAATAGTTTAACTTGTCTGAGCTCATTACTATTTTATCATAAACATTTACAATATTTTAAATGTGGTTTATGTTAAGTAATATATCTGTATTTAACTCTAGTTTTTCTGGGTCATTATTTATATTTTTTTATGCGTATTATTTATTTTAACTTCTATTGTAACTGTAATTTTTGGTTAAGTGTAAGAAAGGGTGGTACCCTTAACTTAGCAATTAAAGTCTATTAATAAAATATCTATAAATGTGTACCTTTTGACTACTTTAAGTGGTGCAACATAGCAAAGTAACAAGTTGGACTATTTTTGATACCTACAAATTCTAATCTTCCATTACAAAAGTGAATATTTAAAAAATTAATAATTATCTTTATATTTAATTTAATTTTCAAAAATTAAAATAGCACAAATATATTTTAAACTTAAAAAAATGACTTGTTCATTTGATTAAACATTTTATCTAATTAATCTAATTAATGGTTAAACACAAAAAAAATATAGTCATGGCTCCCTAAACTGACACCTCTCAATAGGTTTTGGCGTCTTCTCCCACGTCCGACTGATCCAGTTCGCCACTCTGTCCTCGCTTTTATACTCTTTCTCCGAGCGCGTGTACGGGACAAGGTGGAGAGCTGGAAGGCAGTCAGTATGAGATGAGAAGCCAACAGATGTATTGAGACTAACTTTACATAGTTACAATATACATCAAGAGGAAAAAACATGTACAGTGAGCATTGAGATTACAAGATACTTATTATTGGGGATCATTCTTCTTATGGTTTCCACCCTCTTCCATGTCTTTGGTATGTACCTGTGGAGCTTCCGCCACCTCCTCTCGAGAGTGGTATCGTGTAGACCTAAACTTCTGCCGGGGCCGGGGGTATAAACCCTGGTGGGTAGATGGCTGCTCCGACGTTGCTCTCGATGTGGCAATGGCTGTTGGCCAATCCTTGATTAGCGCTTTATATACCATATTAATCCGGTGTATCAGAATAATCTGGGCAATCTGTGGCAGATCCAGGTAACTGGAGACGATTGCCATTAAGAAGTTTGCTTGATGCTTATCCCTTCCGGTCTGGAGCTCGCTGGCCTTAGCCTTAAGGGCTAGGGCTACCTGAAGGGCAGCTGTTTCATCTACGTCCAACAGCGGAGTGTCTGGTGGCAGCAGTGATGTACAGACCTCTCACCTGGGCGCAAGGGGCGCTTCCAGCCTGGTTGCTGCTGTCGCTCCTGCTGGTTGGGGGTTGAATCCTTCTTGTTTTGGTGCCACTCTGTCTAGGAGGTCTTCTATATGGCGGAATCTGTCCTGGTTGGAATCAACCGTTTGAGAGAGTTCATGGATGGCCACCAGCAATTGCATATGTTCATCCCGTGGCATGGTTGATTCCAGTTCGACATCTCTTCAAAATTGTACTTGTCTGCAGGGGCTGGTCACTGGGCTAAATGAGTGAAGGCGTGATGGGGTAATCTCCGCCTCTCTTTGCGCCACTAAGCAAGGAGACTGTGGGGGGGTCTGTGAAGCAGTCGGAGATTCAGACCCTTGTCGGGTGCTGGCTGCGTTCTTCAGCCGAGGGACTTCTGGGTGCCAACACCGTCTTCCCTGAAGGGAGATCCACAAGTGATTGATCCACTTCGATATTGATTAATGTGTCAGAGTCGATGTTTTCTGCTATGATTTTTGTTAGGGTGCCCAAAATCTGTTGAATTTGTTGATGTGATTCATGTTCAATAGCCAACGCATCACGCAATTGCTGCGAGACATAAGACAATGTTGTTGGCCATCTCTTCCCACATCTGACCTCACCCCTAAATAAAAATTTTTATCAAAAACTAATATAAATTGCATGTTATATATATATATATATATAAGGATAAAATAGATTTAATATTTTATCCAATTCATTTAATATTTTGAATAACTGATTGATTTTAAACATCTTTCTGCCCAATTTCTGTAGCACTCTACAACTATTTCTAAAATCATGAGAATCTCATGCTTAACATTTAAGCTATGACTTATTCTATTATATCTTAACATTTATGCTTATATCAGTAAGATTTATTCATAACATGGTTTATAGATTTATTTGAATAGTGCTAGCAAAGCTAAACTAAGAAAAACTGTTATTAATATAGAATGAAAATACTGTTCTACCCATTGATTACATTCGTGGTTTAGTGATTCCTTTTGTAACTTTGTTTGGGGCGCACAACACCTCAACATCCATCCCTCACATGTATTCAAAATGTTGTAAAAAAAGTATATAATTTGGGGCATTATTTACTGACTCTATGGCATCAGAAACTTGAAAATTATTTGCTGTACTTATAATAAAAGTACACTACCTATCCCTATCTTGAGTAGCTCTATCCAATCTACCTCATTACACCCTATCTCTTTCGTGTATATTCTAATGTTATCCTCCCATCTGCATCTATGTCCTCCCAATGGTCTCTTCCCATTGGAATTAACAGTCAATACCCTGAACTAGGTTCTAATTAATTATCTATAGGTTATTTACTCACAAAATAACAATGTTGTGATTAAATAACATAAATAAGACTTGTCAAAATAAATAAGAAATCAACATGAGCAATTAGCAATTACATTGAATGAATATATGTTTATTTTAAAAAATAGTTCAAATCTATGACTGAATGAGTTATCCATTCCACCTCACTACACCCTATTTCTTTCAGGTCCGTTATGTTATCCTCCCATCTGCGTTTAGCTCTTCACAATATACATTAAAATATTATTTTAAAACTGAAGAAAGTCAAACTATTGATTGTAATTGTTACACGAATATTTGGTCATTTATTGATATGCTTAACTCATTTAGTTACTTAATTACTTATTTAATTAAAAGAGGTGATAAAACTTAAATTAAAATTAAAATTTGTTACTTTATAATTTAACTTTCGTTATTAAGCAGGTGCATCATAGCAGGCCCATCTCGGCTCGCGCGAGGTATGGAAGTTAAATGGAAAAGAAAAGACCAAGATATGCCAGAAATGTGTGCAGTTCATTCATATTTTAATGATTACTCAAAATTTTCTATGGTGATGATGGGAGGACAAAGTGACAAAGTTTCTTTTTAATAACTACAGTGCGTATAACCCGAACGGGTAGTAAGACGCAGTGCTAATAATAATAATAACTACAGTGTGTCCCTATTAAGACAGAATAATGATTTGTGCACAATGCTTAGCTGTGACTCCGTACTAAAATGGTTAAAAACGGCCTTTTCAGCACAGTTTATATCCAAATATCATTTAATATATCAACAATGTTTTAAATTAGGAACATCTATTAACTCTTTGTCTCCATTAAGGTTTAATCATAAATTATCTACGCACAAAAGTGTTCATGTAAATTTACAATTTCAAGCTGACTGTATCACAGAGTTGATGGGCATATGATGCACGCTCTTAACAGTGTAATACAATATTTACTATCTGGGTATTTAACAGAGTGTAGTGTTGTTTAAAATATAGTACTTTTTGCTGTTCCATTCTTTTGGAACACAAACAAATTACCATATCTAATTAATGTTGGCATACTCATTCAGGGGGGGAAAATGCATTTCTTTTCTCTAAGTCAATGTACACATTCTGACAATCTAAAGCATTTTATAAAATAATTAAATTACTAAGAGAGTTAAGACACACATGTGTAAAAGCTTGAACCCTTAATAAATAAGTACTTAATTTTTTTTCATCCAGAAATTATTTAGAACAATTAAAATATTTATCCAACTAATGTATTTAATCTAAACTCCCAGCCTTTTTTATTATTTTTTCATTTGAAATAGAAATATATTTTTATAAAGTATGTTTTAAAAAAATTGCTATTTTAATTATTCTATTAATCAAAATATGTTTATTAAGTGGTTAAAGATAGCTGAAAGTGTATTAAAATTTGATATCACCTTCTTCATTAGCGGCATGGTCAAAGGCGTTACTCTCGCAATAGACTAGACTGCCGATGATGGGGAGATCGGGGTTCAAATCCTGGGTGGGTGTATTAAGGGGTTTTTTCCTTAATGGTATTCCACACTCCTGCCACACAGTTGTAGGTACATTTCCTCTAAATTCAACCTTCCTCATTTATGACCCATTAGAATAATTAGTACATAGTCATTAACCTGAACGAGTACCAAGACACTGTGCTAAAAAAAATGTATATTTAAATGTGAATTTTTTAAAAAGACTGGTAAATATTATAATTCATATATGAATTACAACAAATACACTCCCACCCCATTCAACATGTAATGTATACATTTTTCTCTTTTGTGTTCAAATTATTTCATAAGACTATTTATGAAAAGAATTATACATTGAGAGTGTCCTGGTAGCACAAATGGTCTAAATTTGTAAAGTATCATTTTGAAGGCATGCAGCAGCATTTGCCTGGAGAAGTGTTGTAAAACTATATTTGTAACAAATCAATCCCACAGATCACCAATTTGGTATTTGAACTTCTGTCTCAACCTTTCAGGTCACACAATCAGGCATGCTCATCAGTCAGTCTTAAAATTACTGTTTTCTTCCTTTAAAAAGTTTTAATATCTTGTTCTTCATCATTTAGTGTTTTAAATGTCATTTCTATGCACCTAAAAATCCATAACAAAGTTTTACTGATTTTTAAATCTGATATTGTATTATAACTGTGTTTATTTCTCTAATTGCTTTGTAATGATATGATTTGTATGTTTCATATCAACAGGCTCTAGCTCTAATAGAATTATTCAATGCTCCGCATGGTTTCTTCCAAAAAAAATGGGTTTGTCTTATATTTAATACTTTAGCTTTATTATATTATTACTAAGATATTTTGAAATGTTAACCTAGTAAGAAGTCCCTTACTACTAAGACCACTGAAACAAAGAAAGCTATCACATCACTATTAGGTGTAGTAGTAGTTTAGTTTGGTGTTAAAAGGGACTAAGGGGGTCTCTTGGGCAATAGACTGACTGGACTGCCGATGCCAGAGAGATCGAGGTTTGATTCTTGGTCGGCTGTACTTTGAGTAGTTTTTCTTAAATGGTTTTCCATTCTCCCTCTATTCAATTTCTAGCACACTTTCTTTAAATTCAACCTTCCTAATCATTTATGCTTTTTGATGACATATAAGAATTTTTTTCCATTATTTTGCTCTAGCAATATCTATAATTTGTTAAACTCATCATATGTTTAATTTTAGCTCGATATTGGGATCTGTCCATTTGTACACTCATTTTGTTGCTATACACATGAGCTAGATACTGTTTTGTTTTAAATATTTAATTCATTTTAATTTATTGATTACCATAATTGTGATTGCCATAGTTTTTGACTGTACTAGGAGAGATTATATTAAATATTGCAGCTGAATGTTTGATGTCCTATCTTGATATAGTTTTGATGCATCTATCAATGGCTCCATTTTTAGGTAAGGGAACAACCAAGTATGTGTGATGTGCTGTACCATATACTTCAATTTGGTGTTTGCCCTTTCTATTAGTTTTCAAGTTTTCCTGCATACCTCACATTTTTAAAATATATAACTTTTGTCTAGATTTTAACAAATTATGTGTGTCCTCTTCTTAAAATATTGCAACAAGTTATAAGAGTCCAGCCCTGAAATGACTTGCTCTGAATCCATTCTTCATTGAAGTTTCACTGACAAATGATGCCGCCAATCATTATCTAGCTTCTATTCTAAAATTCCGTTGCAGGCTAAATTCCCCCCTCACCCTCTTTCCCCACCAAACCTGCTGTTTTAAATATATTTTTCAGTTTATTTACATTTGTTCCCTTCTCAGTCATTTCTATAGAGTTGTTTTCTTTTGTCATACATGCACATTTTTCTTTAACATTTTATGATTTTGACTCTATCGAAATAAAAACTTGACTTATCTCTACATTGTTTCCACAGTTTTAACTTTCTAACCATATAATTTGTAAATGGAGATATTTTCTCTATCTAACACCATAGATGTTGTGGGACAATTTGAATTAAAGTTTATGTATCAGGTGTCCTGTTCTGTTTTGAATTGCAGGTGTGCCTTGGAAAACAAATGTCTAATCCAGGTTAGTTATGCTTAGGGAAAAAATGTCTAGCTTATATTAAGGTGAAGGCGCTGTTTCAGGAGTAGTTGGTTACAAATCTGTGGAAATCCAAGTCGTTGAAAATTTGGCAGTTTAGCAGATAATTCCTCTGCAAACAATACTCACTAGCAATGTCTTTGAGCGCAACCATATATTTAAATTTATGTACTATGAATATAAAGATAATGGAGCCCTTCAAAAATTAATTCAGAAGTTAGAGATTTGTGAGTAGCAAATGTGGTTGTGCGAGCGAAAAAAAGATTTACTTCTAAGTATTTTCAACTAGAATGGTCAAAGACAATCAACCACTGGGTTATCTTCACATGGATTCTCTTGTTCAACATAACCTTTGAATATGTATCCATCAATTTAGTCAGTTTGTCCAGAAACCATTCAACTTCGTCCTAACTATCTTTTTTAAATTAATTCTCGCTAAGGGGCATTAGTTGGTTGTTTAGGGTTTTGATATGGTTACTTAGTTGCTTATACTGGTCATCACTAAAACTATTTTGAAATTAACCATTGACAGTTTAATTTTAACTTAGTTTTATGAAGCTAATATTTTCATTCAGTTAGATAATGAGATTTTGGGATTTGAAGAGTTCACACTCACTTCTCCTCTATCCATCCTCTAACTTCTTTTACTTCAAACATTTTACATTTCCCTATGGTTTTCCCAAATTTCACTTGAAAGAAATAATAAAGCCATTAAAATCGCTAAGGAAACATCAAATATGACTGTCCAAAACCATCCACCAATAGCATATTCGATACCAAACTAATGCACAGAATGGTAATATGTCATGAAACAAAATGTATTAAAGGTAAATAAATGTTTTGTAGTCTACTTATACACTTATTGTTATTAGATGATCAACCATATTTAAAATAATGTTTCACTAACTCATCTTGAGATAACTGGTCAACCAGGCTAACTTCATGCAGTTCATCACAGCATAAAAATGTAGCACCACTTCTAAAAATAAAACACTTACTTACTTACTCTATGGCATTAGGAACTCGAAAGTTAATTGCTGCACTTACAAAAGTATGTCACTTATCCCTATCTTGAGCTAATTCTATCCAATCTCTCACATTACACCCTATCTCTCTCAGGTCCATCCAAATATTATCCTCCCATCTGTGTCTGGGTCTTCCCAGTGGTCTCTTCTCATTGGGTTTGTCATTCAATACCTTTAACGCGGCTCTATATTTTCCCATTTGCGCTGAATGACCTGCCCACCTTAACCTGTGAGATTTTATTACCCTAACAATGTCTGGTGATGAGTACATGGTATGCAGCTTTTCGAACACCCTACATTTATTTTCATTATTTAAGGAAAGAGGCCATGTTTTGCATCCATAGAGAACTGGTAAAATTATAGCTTTGTATATTCTGAGTTTTACATTTCTTGACAGCAGGCGAGAAGCCAACAACTTACTGACTGGGTAAAATAACAGGCATTTCTGACTGTATTCTTTTCCTAATTTCTAATCTGATATTGTTATTGCTAGTTAAAATTGTTCCTAAATATTTGAATTCATTAACCCTATCAAATGATATGTTGTTTGCTGTAATATATACATTATTGTCCTCAATCTATGTTCTCTGTGCTATCATATACTTAGTCTTTTCAGCATTCACTTCTACACCTATTTCCTTACTAGCCTCTCATAAAATTTTAGCATGTCTTGCAACAGCTTCTTTACTAATTACCTAACAAAGCTAAATCATTTGTGTACCCTAATAGATGTCTTATACTGTTTAATGTAAACCCTTCACTACTTTCTTGCATTACCCTAATAGCATACTCTTAAGGCCAGATTAAAGAGTAATGGGGAAAGTGCATCTCCTTGTTTCAATCCATTATACATTTCAAAAGCATCCAATAGGTGACCTTATCCTGCCACGCGTAGCTCTCACACATACCTCAATTAGTTTGTTCAGTTTTTTTTATATTCTTAATTTAACTCCTATACTTTTTTTCTTTTAATTGAATCTGAGGCCTTTTTTAAACTCTATGTATAATTTATGTACTGTCATGTTGAATTCCCACTTTTTTTCTAAAATTTCCCACATAGTAAAAATCTGATCCATTGTTGATCTATTTCATCGTAATCCACAATGATGATCCCCATGTATTTCCTCTACATATGATGTCAATCTCATTAATATTATGTTACATAAAATGTTGTAACATGCTGGCAGCAGTGAGTTACCTCTATACTTCAGTTATTAAAATCTGTTTTATCTCCCTTTCTTAAAATGGGTATTATTATACTTTCCTTCCATTCTTGTGGCAATACATCATGTTTCCATATGGAACATAAAAGTTTATGAATTTCTATTACTAAAATTTCATCCCCTCCCTTTATTAACTCTGATGGTATTGAATCTATACCTGGAGCTTTATGATTATTTAACTTCTTTGACTTCACTAATACTTGGCTCTGGACTAGTGGTTCAGCAGTATAGATTTCGATAGCCTCACCTAAATCGGATACTTCATGAATATTCAAAATTTGACTTAAGAAGTCATTCCAACCACTCAAAACATTGCATGTATCTGCCATCAGATTACCTTTCTCATCTTTAACTAAATTGACCCTAGCTTGATAACTTTTCCTATATCCAGTAATACCTAAATAATTTCCCTGATAGTCTTATTTTCACTAGTTAGTTCTATTTTGCTAATTTTACCCTTTAAATACCCTCTTTTTTGGTTTCTAAATGTGGCACTGGCCTTCCGTTTTTCAATGATAAATGGATTTAAACTCGATTCACTAGGACTTAATAAACCAATGTAATTTTGCTTCCCACCTTTCCTTTATTAATTATGAACATTTGATGCCAAACCATGGCTTCTTCTTACTCTTTTTACAGAGACCTACACTACACTTCACTGCATCTCTAATATTATTGTTTACACTTTCCCACTGTTTCTCTGGATGTGTGTTTTCCTCCCTTTCCTGTGAGCATTCTAGGGCAGCAAACCTATTTGAAATTTCAATTTAATATTTATTCCTACACTCTCCATCTGACATTTTTCTACATCACCTGATTTCCCTTTTTTGTTACTAACAAACGCATCCTAAGATTTGCTACTACCAAGTAGTGGTTTGAATCTTAATCTCGCCCCTGTATGACCTGACATCCATTAAGCTTGTATGACGTATTTTATCAATCAGCAAGTAATCTATTTGATTATGTGTATTCATTCCCATCTGGTGAGGTCCAAGTATATTCATGAATATCCTTAAGCTTGAAGCAAGTACTTTTCACAATAAGGTTCTTTGATGTGGCGAACTTTACCACTCTTATTCCATTTTCATTACATACATCATGCAAGCTTTCTTTTCCTATCCTAGGTCTTTGCATTGAAGTCATCTATCACAATTTTCATGTGATAGCTTGAGAACTGGTCATACAGGTGCGCTAGCTCCTCATAAAAACTATCCTTTAAAAAGTCATCTTTGTTTTCTGTAGGACAATGCACATTGATGATGACCATATTATGAAACCTCCCTGCTACCACTATACTTGACATCCTATGTTATTGATTGCTGACATACTCCTGTGTATTAGAAAAGCCTGTGCCTAAATTATGTGTGTCCGTTCCTACATAAAAAAAGATGTATTCGCCTGGTGTTACCCTACCTTCTCCTGACCATCTAACATCTTGTATAACCACTATATCTAAGCATAACCTTCTTACTTCATCTATCATTGATTGTAGCGCCCCTGGCCTATATAAGCTCCTAACATTCCACGTCCCAATCTTAATCTCTTTCCTAGTTTTGCAATTCCATGCCTTCTTCAAGTAGTCCCCACACGGAGAGCCGAATGGAGAACTATTTTATCTCTGAAGTATTTTACTCCAGGGACAGCCATGGCATACTTTTTAGTGTTTCTTGATTAAATGCTTTTACGACGAGAGTTCATCATGCCCACGCCCAACCCTCAAGCTGGAGGATCACCCATACTGGCTGTCTGCGACTGCTTATTCGATATATTTGCAGCTACCCTTCATATCTTAAGGCTGTATCCTCTATCCGCAACCTGAGGATGTGTTGTGCCATGGATGATAGGGACCTATGAAACAGCTAAAAATAAAACACACAACTTAAAAATGGTGACAGTACATTTTTCTCACCACAAGAAACTGGCACTGTCCAATATTACCTAACCTTCTCCTACATTTTCTATGATCTCTTCAATGGTAGTTACCAAGTGTATAATGAGATTAATGACCAAAAAAATGGAGATACTTGATTAGGCACATCAAATAACCTATAAATTCCTTTTGGCAGCAATTACATCTGCAGTAGGAAGATTGATTTTACATTGTGCAGGATACACATAATAATCACCTGCATGTTTAATGCATTGATTTGATTCCTCCCATATTGAAAACTGTTCTGATCCTATTTATAAATATATTCTTTAATTCAACATATTTGATATGTATCTAATTACAATTTCAACACACTATCCCAACCATTTTGATAGGCCTACGAGTCTTGTTTGTCTAATTGTTAGCACGTATTTATTATATGTAAGAAATAATATTACTTACTTATGACATTCACTCTAAAACTTTTGCTTTTATTTTCACTCATAAGACTGTCAATAATATCATTTTTATGTTTGATAAAATCATTGATTAAACTATGTTCCTTTTCAGATGAGTATGTGGCAAGCCTTCATCTTCCCAATTTTGATGCGCATCTCACTGAATTGTCTGATGAACAGGCCAAATATATGGGACTTAACAAGGCAGGACCATTCAAGCCTAATTATTATCGGTAAGCTTTGAATTGAAATCCCTTGGATATATATTCTATATCATATAATCGATACTAATTATTATGTTAGTATCTTTTTTAAATATAAATATATATATATATACATACATATATATTAAACTTACTAGCCTAATAATTATTATTGATTATATGATAAATATAATAAATATATATATATATATATATATATAGTGTATAAACTAGAGATGGGACACTCGAATCTTCAAATCCTCGAATCCACCGAATCCTGACAAGTATTCGAAATTCGAGAATTCAATGTTTTATAGGATTCGATTGTCGAATCTTTCACTTCATAAAGAAAGCATAATATTTTGATTTTTGAATTAAAAAATTACTAAGTTAGGCCTACTTGAAAAGCACAACTTAATCTGTAATCATTATTTTGTCAGACAAACTAGATAAACATGAATAAAATCTTCTTCTTTTTTAATAATAATTGTTAGGTGTAGAAAATGTAACGTGCCTAATACCCTATCCTTCCACCCTTGTGGGAAATTTGGACTCAACCCTTTCAGCGCATGCTTACTTCTGAAACTTTCACCTCACGAACGATCTTGTAAATATTTTAATGAACACATTAAAGCTCTTCAAAAACTTAAAATCAAAACTAGAATTACAAATAAACTCGAAATAAATAAAAAAATTATGGCTTTTTTTAAAAGAGAAATAAGAACACATTACACACTATACAAAGTCCACCAGCCAGCCACTCGCCAGCGGCCAGGGGGGTGATTAAATAAACATGACTGTTAATTCTTACTACTCAACTGGTTTTAATTATCTACAACTATGCAAAGAACCACAATTTATTTCTTAAAATCCTTAAGTAAGATATTTTGTTGGATTTTATGAAAAATAAATACCGTCAACAGTTAGACACCGATAAAACATTATTTATGCCTAGCGGCCTACATATTGTATATCGATTTTTGTTTGAAATCAATTCAGGTAATCTGATCACTTAGTAAGTGCTATCATGTTTTAAGATTCAAATAATGACTTGCTAATTCATAATTTGTTTTTAAATTGATTTTAACTAAGAGTTTATAATTTTTTTCAAATATTTTATTGAATTAATTGTAAGGATATTAAAAATCAGTCTTGCCTAATAAAATAGGAATGGACATATTGAAATAGACGAAAATATGTTCGTGTTTTAAATAGAATGTATTCTCAAAAATCAATATATCGCAAGAATCAAATATATTTCATGTTTTCTACACAAAACTAGATAATATGTATAAAAGAAAATAATAATAATACATACAAAGGCATTATTTAGTTCACTATTTCCAATGTATGTTTAATTGTTAAGCATGTTGTTTAAGTCTCTTTTTTTTAAAATCTGTTTGTATTTTTTATTTTAGCTTTCTTATCAAAATAAATTATACTACCTCAAGTTGATTAAAGTTGATCAAAAGGTAACTAGGCCTAATCTGTTTGTTTATTTCACATGTTTTTTTTAGAAACTTAACTCATTTTATCAACACTTTTAAAAATAACTTAAAGACACTCAAATGTTGATTGATTTGATTTCTAAACAATAATAAGATTCTAGATTGTTTAATTTGGCTGGATTTTAACCAGTATTTTGTGAGGGCTAGTTGGGGTTGATTAAAATTGAAAACATGATTGAAATAAATCTTAATTTACAGCATAGGCCTAATTGTGTAATGTAGGTCTATTTGTAAATCATTAAAATTCCTAACACTTTGCTAGAATTCGGATTCGAGAAATAGTGGATTCGACCCATCTCTACTATAAACACAATCTATGTACAGTTAAACATGTGTAATTTAGCATTACAAAAGTTGACTTTAAGTCGCTGTGGCTGTTTTTATGAACTCTATCTATATCTTTTCATTCAATCTTAGACATCCATCAGATACCCCACCTTTAATTAATGAGTGATGAATGATCATAGACAAAGGATGAATCCAAATAACTAAGTGTTAGAACATTTGCTCACTAAGCAAAAGACCCAAGGTTTGATTCCTTTGTCCAGATGCCATTTCAAAATGTTAATTTCAATTTAATATATAAGTAAAACCTGAACAGGTAGTAAGATCTGATAGTAAAAAATAAATTTACATGTATATACTCAACCCCTAAAAAATTATTGACTGTGCATTTTAATTTCTCTATAATCCTAAACATCAAATCATCACATAAATCTATGCTGATAAAGCTGCTTTTTTTTTAAATGTTTCTATGTCAAGGAATATCTAGAGAAAGGTCAGAGATTTTCATCAAATGATCTAGAGTTTTGAAAAACCCAGTAATAGGTTTAAATATATGGCCAGTAAAAATATAATTAGTCTAACCCAGATGGGTGGTGTGACTCTACTTAGAGTAGCAAGTTAATTTAAACATTTAAATTTGAAAATATGTATTATAAAATCATTTATCCTACAATAAATAATACTATTATGAATTATATCTTCATTGTGATAACATAGCAAAAATTACAAAGACTGAGGTATAAGAGAAATAGATTAAGCAAATGCAAATTTGATCATTCTAATGAAACTACTTAATTTATGTGTGAAACTCTATAAATGAGCACAACAAATCACAGGTTAATAATAATAATAATAATAATAATAATAATAATAATAATAATAATAATAATTTATCTGGCGAAGTTAAGGCGTTAGCCTTCTCTTCCACTTAACCAGTGTTGAATACAATATACACTATTACATTTATTAAAATACAATTTAATAAAGAAATATTCAAATAAGTAGAAAAACATTTGCATGCTCATTCACACACACACTCATATGAAGCTCAAGTAGTTTAAAGAACTCACTTTAGCTTATCAGACAAGATAAATTGCTTAACCGCAGGCTACTGTTTATCTTTCAGAAATAGGAACCATGAGGATAGGTATTGAGGCTGAGATGTTGATAATATTTTGTGAAGCAATACTAATAAATGTAGCCTTCGCCTTTGATTTATTCTTAACCAACCCAGTTTATTAAAATACTTAGAAATATGGTCATGCCGTTTTAAGTTAAATATGTATCGAACACATGTGTTTTGTAGTCGTTCTGCTAGATCGTCTCTTAAGTCATTGTATACTATGCCACAGTAATCGGAGTGTGGCATTATTAATCTCTGGACAAGGATAAGTCGTACATTTTCTGGTAGAAAATTCTTTAGTCTTCTCAGTGAATGTAAGCAGGCATACACTTTCTTGCAAATCGAAGTTACTTGATATTTCCAATTAAGATTTTCATCAATAATCACACCAAAGTTTTTAGTAATTATTGTCAGTTGTACTGTGGATACTCCTAATCGAATGTTGGTCAGTAGGGAACGGTCCAAATTCAGTAGTAATCTGCTTGTTCCTATAAGAATGGCTTGAGTATTATCAGGGTTCAATTTAAGTCCATTTTTTTCAGACCAAGCATTTATTTTAGCTAGGTCAATATTTATTCGTTGTATAGCTGTATTTATTGAAGAACGGCCGGTGGAAATATATATTTGAAGGTCGTCTGCATACATGTGATATTTACAGTATGACATAGAAGAAGTGATATCGTTTACATATATAGAAAAAAGCAATGGCCCTAAAACTGAGCCCTGTGGAACACCAGCCTCAACTGGGTGCGATGTTGATAACGTGTTGCCTATCATAGCACTTTGCTGGCGACCATGCGAATATGATCTCATCCACTGTATACTGCCTGGAGAGAAATTAAATAATACTTGCAATTTTGCTAGTAAAATATTAAAATCAACAGTATTAAAAGCTTTTGAAAAATCTATTAGTATAAGAAGTGTTAACTCGCGCTTATTCATGGCTAGTCTAATATCGTCTGTGACATTTATCAATGCGGTACATGTACTATGATGTGATCTGAATCCTGATTGATAGACAGTTAACAAATTATGTTTGTTAATGTGTCAGTAAATTTGTTGATGCACTAGGAATTCTAGTGCCTTATAAAAGGACGGAAGTATACTTATAGGTCTAAAGTCATCTAAATCTTTTGCTAGTCCTTTTTTAGGTACTGGCGTAGTAAGTGCGAGCTTCCAAAGTGCAGGATACGATCCAGTCATGAGTGAGTAGTTGAATAAGTCAGTTATTGTTGATATAACATTTCTTAAAATGGTTTTTATTAACAATATTGAAATTTTGTCTATACCTTGTGCTTTCGATTTTATTCTCATTATTGATTTGTATACCTCATGATGATTCAAATGGACAAAGTAGAAAGTACTGTCATCATTATAGTTTGTATTCTAACCGGCTTGTTAGTTAAATTAGGAATGGGAAGAAACTCTTCATTTAGTTTATTGGGATTGATGTGCATATGAGTGTTTTTGGGTAGTGTATGTCCCAATCCCATCTTCCGCAGTTCCCTCCATAGTTTTTTGGGGGCTCTGATAGTATTAGAGAGTGAAAGGGAAAAGTCCATTTTAGCTTTCCTAATGGCCTGGGTACATTTATTACGTTATTGCAACACTAACCAAAGTAACCAAACATCGCATAGAAAATGTTATCATTCAAACACTGATAGTTTTATTTTTATCTCTTTATTATATCTAAGGCTTTCCTTGAACCCTCATACATGTTCTTCTTAAGGTTTTGGCTTCTTAAATAGAACTTAGTGCAAGTTATCAGTTCTAGTTTTATTTACAGTCTCTTTTATATCATCCTATATGTATTTTACAAATAATGTTATTTTAATTCTTAATTAATACAAATTTGCAAACACATTTAACACACTTAAAAATAAAATCAATTTTCTAATAAAACACACATCAACAAACGTTTTCTAAACAAACTTCTGATAAAAAATACAGAGTTATCTCATAGAATCTTTATAAATCTTTTCTTGGATATCACAATTTTTAAGTTAGACTTTTTGCATTAATCCTAATCCTATCTGTTGTGACGACAACACTCTTAACAATTAGTTTTGTAGCTTTTTTCTCCATAAATATGAATTGCCATAGACAATACCTATAGTTAACCATTCACGTGAATGCATCAAACACAGTTTGTTTGCCATCAACAGCACTCTACAAAAACTCTTCTCTGCCACCACTTACAAATCACTAATGGTCTCAGACTGCTAATGCAGCTTGTTGATTTAGCAGTATTTGTTAATATATTCAAGTTTTGAAACAGTAAACTAACAATCACAAAACTCTACAGTATCTCTCAAGCTAAATAATTAGTGTATGCTCTTTTCCCCTTCAAATCAATAAAGTTTGCCTAAAATATATATGTTCAAATATTGTAAGAATTTATTTTATGTTTGAAATGGTTGATTATCTTTGTGAGATTATATGAGATTATTGTTTTTCATCAATTAGAAAAAATAAAATTTATTTTTAATTGGATATTATACTCACTAAAGTTTTGTTTATTTTTCCAGGTACTAAACATTGTTAACGTTTATCTACTAAATAATAAAGTAGTACAAATTGAATGAAAATAGAAAAAGTATAAAACTCAAGAAACCAATTGTATTTCTTAGGAACTGTATCTGGCAAATAGCAAATATGCTGTTTGTCTGACAGAATATACAACCACCAAGTGATCTTAATTATCACCATTGATGAAACCTTAAAAACATATTTTAAAAGAAATACAACAGTATTGTAATGCATTTTCCGTCCTTTTTTTACATTCTTTTTGGCCTAACATATTTCTTTTTGTAAAATAAACTTATCAAAGGACATGGTATACAGTTGATTGTTTTTAAATATTCAGTATGAACTAACATTACATTTTGATTATTATTTTATATGAATAAATTAATTAATTACAAATTTGTTACTATTCAACAAAAGTATAGTGATATTAATGGCTTCCTTATTTTAAATTACTTATATAAATTTAAATAATCTTACACAAGCATTTTGTGAACATTTCTCCTATGAAATCACCATTTATTATTCGTTGCAGTATGTTACATATGTAAATGTTGAAAAATGACCCCCGGACAAAGATTTGAACCTTGACTGCATGACTTCATGTGCCAGGGCTCAAACCCCTATCCCGGGGTCACATACAAACAAAAATGCTTTATCAGAATGTGATCTGAATAGACATTTTTGGTTCGATTTTTCATACATTATTTGAATTTTCTTCATATTGTTAAATTCCCATTCAAACTGACTTAACAGAATATATATTTAAAAACCTATATTAAAGGGAATAACTTTATGACACTACTCAAATAATGTATTTTAATTCATTGATTTTTTTATTATTATTTTTTGTTTACACAGTGATGTAACTTTAGTTTAATACTTTTAATGAAAATATTGAAGTCATTTATCGCCGAAAAATATATTTATTATAATTATATAGTGTAGCGGGTATTCTGTTTAGTGTTAAATTATTAATTTAAAGTTTATTTTGTGTTGTGAAATATTTCTAAAGTCATTAATATGTTTACATTATACTTAAAGTACTTAAGTAATGTGTGTTATTTTAATTGTAATAATTTAATCTTTACATTTTGGTGAGGTTAAATAATGTATTATTAACTTTAAGACTATTTCATGCAATAGGCTTATAATGAAATGGTGTTTATCAAGAGCTGCATCAATTAAGTTTTGTTACAAATCTAGAATAGTATGTAGTGTGTGAAAAGCTGATAATTCTTATTAAGTAGAATACAAATTTTAAGAACTTGTGTAATTTATTTAATAAATAATAAATAAAGAATAAGATAATAAGCAGATGTATTGACACATGACATAATTGAAAGATTACATATTAATTATTGGGTAATGAATACAATTCAAATATATTGTAAGAAATGTACTCAAACCTATTAAATATGAACAAAAATTGTTAATATAAGACTTATTTAGTGCCATAATAATTTTGCAAAACAATCTTTTTTGATTCAAAGTATTAATTCTTTACATTGAGTATATATTAATCTAATATCAAACAGTTAAGAAACAAATTAACTTTAAAGCAATGTTTGTAAATTTCTTATTTATAGCATAGTCATAAAAAGAATTATTATTTCAGTTTTTAAAATCTGTAATGATAGCCAATTGGTGGTCATGGGTGATTTGACAACAAAGACAATAAAAAAGTAGTGTTTATTTTTCAACCAACATATTTGCTAGAACCACACCACCACTTCTATAGCCCTAGATAAAATTTTGTATTTAGAAGAAGATTTGGTTCTCCCTGCTGCCTTACCCTTATTCTCTTTGTTTACACTATAACTTTTGCACTAATATCAAAAATGTGCATATAACGCTTTTGACTTAATTATTATTATTTTTATACCTCTATATATTTTGGTATGGGAAACATTAAAATTGTTCCAAGTATTTGCTGGATTTCTCAAAACAAGGGCTGATTAACAGTGGTTAAGTTGAACAGTAGGATGAGACATGCTTCCTCTTAAACGCTTTCTTTCCCTTGGATTTACATTGTAAGGGTTTCATGGACTAAACCCACCATTAAAATTTATGTAACTTCTCTTCATATCGTCAAACTTCTGTTAAGGGATTAGATTTGCTTCCCTTTTTGTAGACACTAATATGTTAGAGTTTATCTGAATTCCCAATACCATTTCTTGTTAATAACGAATGCCAGACATGCTTTAACCTGTAGTCATGATTTCTACTATTAACAAGGGCTGTTCCAATCATAAGTACCAAAGCAGATGGTACAATTTTATATATTTGTGTGTGTTTTTTTCTCTAATCTATGAACAACAAACCAAATAAATGTATTGTTGTGTACCATAATTTTAGGTTTAGACAAAGTACAAAACCTACCTTCACCTTTCTTAGAATCTATTTGCACTAACTCATTCTCAGCATTATGTAACAATGTAAACAGATTGATGGCAAGTATTGCTTGTACCATAATCTTTCCTTGAAATGATGCATTGTTTCATCAATTTGAATTTGAGAATAAGGTGAATAATGTTCAAGGTAAGTGCACATTACTAATTATCAGGGACACCTTGAGCATAATTTTGAGTTCGGGCGAACCATGATTTAAGCACCCCATCCTCTTTAACATCCTTAAACTTGAAAGGAATTCATTATAAGATGGGTGAATTTTTGTTCCTGCCTGTTGCTTTTCTATATTAATAAATGTATTACTTTAATTTCTGATTTAGAGACAAAGTGATAAGACGTATTTTCAAATATCAAGGAAACGAGGCTGGTCTTCCATTATAAAATATAAATAACAGTTAAATTTATATATTTTTCACTTTTTTATTTCAATTTTGTACCCTCCCAAGAAAAGTCACAAGCCACCACTGCTATTTAGATTAAGATAACCAATTGTTCCCAAGATAAGACTTTTGTCCCGGATTTGTTAAATAAACTAAATTTAATATCATTTTTAATGTAGATAAATACATTTATATTTTAATTAAGTCAGTGGATAAAAAAATTTATATGAAAAATTTGGCGACAGTGCACATTATCACTGCAATTAAACGAATATTTCAAAATCATTCTGCCTTTTAAAAAAAAAAGACACTTTTGTCCTCAACTGTGCTTAGACTAGATCACTAATGGCTGTCTTTGAAAATTCTATCAACAACATTTTCATTTTAATTTAGATGCATGAACCTCAATTAATATATTTTTAGTCTAACAAAGGGGGTAGGCGTTATTTTCTCCCACTAATGCTCTATCGCTACAATATTGGTATATTGCTAAGTCTTGCATGAACATTTATCTTTTACTAGAATTAAAGTAATATAAGAGAATGTTTCTACCTTTTCTTTTAATGTTTATAAAAATGGCGTGATCACAATCCTCTTTTGCAGGATTATTTAATTAACACCACTATAAAATTCACATGCGCTTAACAGTTAATAATGTATGGCACAATAAATTATAGACTTAAAAGAAATTCTTCATGCGAGAGTTAAAACCACAACACAATCTCCTACAGCAAGCTATATATAGATAGCTTGCTGCTTGCTGATTAGTTATTACAGTCCCTAGGTTGTAAAAACCACAGTTCATTGGCCAGTGTTTAAGAGTAGGAAGCGCCGGGAGGGGATTGTAATCCCTCATACCTTTCTAGCCTATGCTTGCTGTTTACAAGTGGCATTACTATGAATTTGTAAAACTGATAGACTTGGAAGAATAATTATGTAACACACAATATTGTTGGAAAATGAACAAATAATGTTTTTCAAGTTAAAAGTTTGATCGATATTTTTGGATATACAGTACAGGACTATAACACCAAGATAATACACCACTGATTCTAACAGGAACACAAGTTATAATAAACGGCAAAGAAAATTAGTACAATATCAAATATATCTGAGCAATGTATGAATTTATTTTTAAAAAAAATTATATGTATTTTTTTTTAAGATGACATCGGTGGCATGGTGCCGCCTAAAACCTAGCGCCATGGGCAGTCGCCCACCTCACTCGCCTCTTGGGGTGGCCCTGCTAATTATGTATATTTTAGGCCTAACTTTTAAATGAGTGTCATCAGGTTTTCCTTTGACAACCTGTTCTTCCTCATAGTTGAAATGTAGAAAAAAATGGAGTAGACAGTCTAGTGATATGACACTGGAATAATTATATGGGTGATTAAGCCATTGTAAATCTGTACATCATTGAAATATTCTTCACATAAGTTTTTTTCTTTTAATTCCCATTTCAATTTCAAGAGCAAACATTTGACATAAGGTAATTTGCATTGCAACCACTTCAAGCATGGAATCTAGAACTTGAGAAAAATTCATTTTATTCTTCTGTGTGTTCAAATATTGAGTGAGGGAAATGTTTTAAAATGTGAAAAAATTTGTTAGATCTTGCACTGTTCAAAATAAATTAGCATTTGTGAAGAACTTCTAGTGCCAAATCAATACAGTTGTAAACCCTGTTCCCTGAAGCTGATGAATTTTTTTATTTCATTCTTCACTATTTGATCTCTCACTTGGCTAATCATTGACTTAATCTCTCAAGTTACCATACAAAAACGAATCGGCAAATAAAAGGCTAGTTAGATTTTATGACAAATTTTGACCTTTGGATCAAGCCATAATTTTTACAACTAGCATTACAACACTTGTAAAATAAATCTGAAATACAAAATATCTTAGATTGTGAATATTGTCTGCATATGTCAGGAATTTAATAAGAGGACATTTGCTCTAAAATATGAGACCCACAGTTATCAACAGATTGAACTCACAATAAGGTGAGATCTATGTATTGTGGAACTGAATAAATGTGAATGCGGCTGTGAAAGATTTAATAAAAACTTTAAACTTAGTAACCTTAATCCTCTAATCTCAACTTAATTGGTTTTTCCCCTTGTGATTGTTATATAATGAATAAACTCAGAATAATTCAGTTAATTGTTCAGCTAAAGTACTTTAAAAGAAGAGATACAAGAGTAGAAATTTAACACATTTCCCGCCCTTATAAATAAACCGATAGGTATGTCAATATAAACTCTTTAATTTTTATTTATTTATTTTTTCGTAGTATAACAAAATATTTTATAATACTCGGTTTACCATAAAATTCTTGCCATGGTGCAAGAATTTACATAGTTGACAATACAGACCAATTGAGCTATGGATTAAATATAACATTTAAAATACAGTTGAACCTGTTTAATTTGTATTTTGTTTTGGTTAATTCGAACTTTTCATAAGTTGTAATGTACTGTGAAGTATTGTTTTCCTACTTCTAGTTGTGGCGCTGTGTTGTTCTATTTTTGAAAACAGGGTAGGCAATATTGGAATGTGGTTAGTACCTTTCTTCACGCTGCTCCCCCTTCCTCGCTCCCCCATACATCTTTGTTTACACGTACATTTCTGTACTCCATCAGTCAAGGTCGAACCTTGCGAGCAGTGACATGCACTGTTCTTAGTGATTCAGTTGTAGCGATATTCTTGTGACGTGCAGGTTTATTTGGTTTGGTTTGGTTTTGTTTTGTTTAGTACATATTGTACAGTAGTGTTTGTGTGTGTGTATCGTGATGTCACGGTCCAAGCGTGGATGAAGATGTGGCAGAGTGTGGTAAAGTTACTGATGCGGACATCGTCACCGAAGTTCTCAACAATAACATCCAGGCCAAGGATGGAGCATCTTATGATGAAGAGGACAATTTTTCAGTATTTCAGGAAAGGCCTATCCCGAGTGTGGTATTAGCCATGGACCACATATAAGAACTCTGCTTTTTTTTTAAGTCGCAACAATGTAAATGATTCAATTTTCCAGTCAATAAATCATTTAAAAGCATAAACTATGACAGAGATTTAAATCAGGGAAACAGATAAAAAAAATCTCTGTTTAAAGAAATTGTGAACAGATTATGTGCAAAAACATTAAATAAAGTTTTTGAGCTTGGTTGCAAACTTAACTGTGTTTCTTTCCAATTCCTTTCTAAGAAATGTATTGGTCCCTTTAAGCTCGAATCATCCAGGTTACACTCCATAATAAGTTAAGCACATTTAAATATGTGATATCAACAAGTTGTTTTTAGAGTGGAGGTTAAATTGTATCTCTGCTTGGATTCAATCATTGTGTAACTAACCAGAGCAAAGCCCTGCTGGTTTTTCCACTCAGATAGAATTGAGTTAATTTTTATTTGCACCTAGTTGTTTCATTTATGTACACCAACTTACTTGTTAAATATTTTAATCTGTGATATGGAATTGTTTTTGATTTGAAAGATTTATTATATTTACTATAAAAAACCATGATCATAGTTTCATCTTTCTGTTTACTCTTATTGGCTCTTAAAGCATTCCTTTCTAATCATTAAATCAGTTTAGGCTGTATTTGGCAAGCATTAATAGGATAAGTGGTAAATAATATCAGGGCAGTTTAAGAAACATTGAATGTTTACAGGCACAGCATTTACTCGGGTCATACTGCCTAGAATATTTCATAATAAAAATTTAGTTAGTTATTTAATCATCATTTTTACCCGACTGTAGTCTTTGAGACTAGGCTGTGAGTAAAGTGTGGGTGCAATCCAAGCAAAAATAAAAAATCAAGAAACAGACCACAACAGTATCTACGTAACCTCTAGCCATAGTCGAGTTGGTTTTGTATTCTCTTCAGCTGAAGAAGGGGACTAAAGTCTTATAGTTAGTGTGTAGGCTTTACCCTTCTATCTTTTTTTCAATGTTAAATTTAAAATATCCGTTTGACGCCAGTTTTCCTTGTTTCACATTGATAATGATAATAATTGTGTACAACCCGAATGGCTAAAGGTGGGGTTATTACGATAACAACCTTTTATAATATAAGTTGCTAAGTGGTAATACTACATAGCACAGAGTTATTCATAAGACCTGGGTCCAGTTCCATAGAGAGTAACAATTTTTCTACAGTGATGAGTAGAGCTGGGATTTATATGTAAATACATATTCTATTCCTAGTCATTTAAATGCTTAGCAAATAGAAATTTTGATGAATCACTTTATTATGGTTATTATATTTAACTTTTATTTTACAGATTTTAATATTTTTACATATTAGGAGCCTTTACACACAGGCACTTTGCCTGCACAATAAGGTTGTGTGCACTCTTGTACATGAGAAATTGTGTGTGTGTGTGTGTGTGTGTGTGTGCAGTTGATGGTTAAAGGAAAGTGAGTGTTCAGTCACCTTCGCAATCGTGCAGTATAACAGCCCTTTTGCACTTAGTGTGATTTACCAAATGATTTTGGGGTATCACCGTGCAACTGAAAAATGGATTTACGCATGTGGTAAAAAGAATTGCTGACTTTATCAATCCATAAAAATTATTGTGTGCGAAGCTTCAAAAAGTCAAAGGTCAAATCTCCTTTGGCTTCACTTCGACATCTATAATAACCATCGTATATTTGAAAAATTTTGAAGGAAGGTTAAAACTTCGATAAATTATCAAATGATTTAATTTTATCCTACTAAATATTACACTTTTCAATATTTGATCATTTTAACACTCACTAGTAATTGGACTAACACAACGTAGGCATGGATCAAAACCGGGTAAAGCTACTATTACATGACGCTTGTACTAGAAATAAAGTGTGCTAGCTACAGTAGCCCCATGGCTTCTTTGGTGTTGACGGACATTTCACAGCTGACTTCTGACAGTCAACATTTAGGTATATACCTAAATTTTGACCATCAGAAGGGTCAGCTGCTAAACACATGTTTTTGCAGATCATATGGTTCGGCGTAGGGATACATAATTTGGTCTGGTAACTTTTCAAAGCCGTTAGCTGTGAGCTGTCACTCGGCACCAAAGAAGTCATGGGGCTACTGTAGCTCCTAGACATCTGTATAATAGCTAGTACAATAGAAACGGAACTAGATCATAGATAAGGGATAGTATAGATCGACATCTCCCATGTATCGAGTATGAACAGATTTCAGTGCTAGCGGTGGTTGTAGGCGGTACTAAACGTTAAACCTGACCAATGGCGCCACATTCAAATGTATTGTTGGTATTTTTCTGCTCGTTATAATTTCTTTCATTTTATTAACTAAAACCAGGGATCATATTATGTAAATAAATATATATATATATATATAATTTTAAATATTTAAAACATATGCTCTTTGTCAGTAGTTAGGAAGAAGTATATAATTTAATATTTATATAAAAATTATAACATATTTATATACTTCTTTATTATTACCGAATAAAAGAATCAGTTTCTATGTCAACCAAGTAGATGCATTTAAACCCACGAAACAAATTAGGAAAAATAGGTTGATACATAAATATAAATAAAAAAATAAGTGTACTTCAACAGAATTTGACTTGGAGTTTGTGCCCCTCTTGTCATAACTCACCTAAAAATGATAGAGATGTATTTCTTCACTCAAATTGTTTTGATAAAATGTACTTTTAAAAAATATATATCTATTTGGAGGGGCTCCTGCCCCTTGCAATAATGCCTGAATATCATTCACAAAACAAATATGTATGGTTTCTATGTCTGTTCATTCAAACAGCTTCTGTTGCGCTGATAAGATGAATTTTTAAAATGTATATGGAACAGGAGTTGAACTCTGGATAGATGTATAAACATGCCATTACACTTTTGACTCAGTTATTTGATATTGAGTGAAACCAATTGATATACTAGTATTTTAGAGCCATGGCTGAGTTGAAGGGTTTTCAGAAAATACTTATCATGCGTCTCGTGAGTTTATTAGCCTTAATTTATTTAAACTCAATTAGTTTGGGGTTATGTAAATATATATTTCTAGCTTCGTTAAGCATCTGTAAATTATTCAAGTAAGCACAATTATTGAAGACGTTTCCCAAGATGGCTGTGTAGGAATAATATTTATAAATGAAAATATTTGTTAAAAATACATTTGGGACTAAATCAACTTTATTTATTATAATTTCTATTGTATA